>CM050514.1:61056481-61169824 GCA_027563665.1 Antrozous pallidus | reverse complement strand
TGACATATACTTTTCAACAACGACAACTGCTGCTAATGTAGGATCACTAGTATATTAATTGGGTCTTGTGTTTCACTAAGGATTTCTGAAGTGATGGCTCCTGCCAGTCTTTGGGAGACTACTGTAAATGTCAGCTCACGTTTATAATACTTCACTTAAAGATGTTTTATTAAGCTAGTTATTTATGAGCTTTGGTAATAAGTTATAAATGAACTTAATTCTTATATTTACTATTTGTTCTTTTTTTACCTACTGTATACATATCACACCAGATTGCCAGTGTCTTCAGAGATTAACATCAGTCATTAACATCAGTACAAAGATTTATTGATGATATTTGTTCAAATTATGAATAAAATATCTTCCTGAAGTCATTAGGAGTCATAAAAGCATTCTATGTATCTGAGCATTTAAACTTCTATTTTATTCCAGAACTTTCTATTTTATCAGTCTTTTATATTATTGTAATGCTTTTCTTGATCTGTTGAAGAAAGCTTTCTCTACCACAACATCAAGAAAATTTTCTCTAGAAATTTTTGTTTTGCCTTTTACATTTATATCTACGATCAACCAGGAATTGATTTTTATGTTATTAGAGATTGAGGGTCAGGGTCCCCTACCTTTCCCATGGATATACAATTGTCCCAAACTATTGAAAAGGCAGCTTTCCCCCCACTGCTCTGTGGTGCCATTTCTGCTACAGGTCAAATAATATGGATGTTTCATTTCTGTACCCATTATTTTGGTCTGTTGTGTTTGCTTATCCTTTAGACAGTGCCACACTGCTTTAGATATGCTGCTTTGTAAGGTGTCTTGATATGTGGCAAAGTTTTCTTACCTTGTTCTTTTCTTCCTCAAATATTTGCCTATTCTTGGTTCTTTGCATTTCCATATAAATTGTAGAAGCAGCGTATAAATTTCCACATAAATACAGAATTCTGTTGGGATTTATTTATTTTTTGTGACTGTCTTGATTCATAGATGAACATGGGATTAATGGACAAGGACATATTTATAAATTTGAGTTTTCAATCCATGACTGTGATCTATTTGTTCATTTATTTATGTCGTTAAGTATTGTTAAATTCTTTCAATAACATGGTATAGTTTTGGGGAAGAGATTCTGTATGTTTTGTTATAGATTTACAGCTAGGTATTTGAAAAGTCTTAATGCTGTTGCAAATGGAATCTTTTTTATTATTCTTTTCCTTTTTTACATTTTCTAACATGGCTACTCACACATAGAAATACAATTGTTTTTATTGTTCTTTTATCTAGAAACCTTGCAAATATTACATATTAGTTATAATAATTTACCTATAAATACTTTTAAATATTCTATCTACACAGTTAATTATTATCTGAAAAAAACAACAAAACAAAACACACACACACTCACAAAAACACACACATGTAATTTCAGCTTTTCCAGTTTTTATCATTAGATGGTTGGTTCTAATGACCTGATCTCCCATGATCAGAAACCTGTATTTTTTATGTACTGGTATATGAAAAGACCTGGTCGTAAAGGGACTTGGATTATGGGTACAAAGCTAAGCTTGCCAAGTTTTCTTATTTTGAAAGAATCAAGGAAGTACAATACCATGAGAGTGAAGTATATATTTTAGTCATAGTTTTCCACAACCCCAAAATTTCAGTGGCTTATATAATAAGCAGTTTTATTTTAAATTCACGTTATAGTTTGGCCCTGGGTTGACTGTGGTTCTGCTCTATTTGTTCTTCCAGAACAAACGAAGAATCCCCTCTCTAGGACCAGCCTCTCTGTGACAATTTGGATAGTTTTTAAACCTTCTTACATGCACTGCATATCAGTGTTACTCATAGTTCATTGGCCAAAACAAGTCAAGGCCACCCTTTTAGGGTGGAAAACACTTTAAATTACATGGCAGTGGGCGGGTCTGTGTAACTTCAGGGAGAAAAGCAGCAAGTAGTAACAATAACATAGCAGACTACCCAAAGTTTCAACCAGGGGGAGGGTCACTAGGACGCTGAAATTCAGTCACTCTTTCAACAGAGACAACCCATTGAGTTTACAGTGGATTCATCAACATTTGGCAAAAGAAGAGTAAATTGTTTAAAAAGTCTGTCTCTTTAGCAGGTATTTAATGCACTAGGACAGTGGTTGGTAAACCGTGGCCCTTTGGCCCCTTGAGTGTGGCTCTTCCACAAAATGCCACGTGCAGATACGCACCTAGAGTGCGACTGAAACTTCGTGGCCCATGCGCAGAAGTCGGTTTTCGGC
Source organism: Antrozous pallidus (assembly GCA_027563665.1). NCBI lineage: Eukaryota > Metazoa > Chordata > Mammalia > Chiroptera > Vespertilionidae > Antrozous > Antrozous pallidus. The sequence continues at coordinate 61,167,561 of CM050514.1, read as the reverse complement.
CTGAGCGAGTCTATTTTGAAGAAGTAGTGTCAGAACACTCAAGGGGCCAAAGAGCCGCAAGTGGCTCAGGAGCCGCGGTTTGCTGACCACTGCACTAGGAGTTAAGTCTACCCAGGAGACAGGGAACTAGAAACACCTCTCAAATTACATAGACCCCTCCTGCGAGGAGACTCTCTCCAATTTCTGAGAACTTTTGGGACAACAGGAACGATATTCAAGGATAGGTTATGCTTTGGGTATTAACACAGACCTCACCCTACTGCCCCAGGATGATCACTTTTAGCTGCGATGGCAGCCTGCCAAGGAGCTCGTGGCAGCAATAGTTTCAGAGGCGTTCTAACTTAACACCTAGGGAGCTAGGATCTGCATTTTCACTAACACCTAAGGATTAGTCCTAGCAGCCCATAAAAAGCTCTGTTTTATATCCCAGGGCTGCAGACCTGTGGGGGGCAAACTACATACAACCAAGAGGCCACCAGTATGGGGGATGTACTTGGGACATTCCAACTCATATCACAAAAATTGACATTCTACTGATGTCTATTTAGGATTAATATGAGTTATTTTGAAGTATAGATTCTTTAGAGTAAAATTTAGGACAGTTGTAAGATATATGTTTATAAAATAAAATAAATTTGAGCTATTAAGTATATTTTAAATGTGGTACAGTTTTTCACCCCTGACTGTGGAATATTTCTAAACAGAAGCAATCTCACCTTCTCTTTATCATGACATGAGGATGACAGCCCAAAGTCTAGTGTCCTGATCAATCCAGTTACTGTTCTTAGATGCTGCTTAATTATTGATATCCTAGGTTACATCTCGGTCCAGATTTCCAGTCTGGTTGCAGAAGTAAGCACTGATCTGGGTGTTAAAAGCAGGTATGAAACCATGTTGTGTATCTGACAGGGAGCCTGTTACTGTTTTTCATAGGCCGAGCGTCAGGCTATCAATACAACAGTCCAAGGTTCGGCGGCTGATATTGTGAAAATAGCCACAGTTAACATTCAGAAGCAATTGGAGACCTTCCAGACAATCTTCAAATCCCATGGTCATCGGGAGGTTATGCTCCAAGGTGACAGAACAGGTTTGTTCATAAGTGAGGCCCTGCTATAGCATGGTGAGATTAATTGCATCAGGAATGAAAAGGAGATGAATTTTATATATTACTAGAGGCCGGTTGCATAAAATTTGTACAGGGGATGTGTGTCCCTCAGCCCAGCCTGCACCCTCTCCAATCTGGGACCCCTGGAGGGATGTCTGACTGGGATCAGGCCAGCCCAATTGCCCCTAACTGCTCTCCCCTGCCAGCCTGGTCACCCCTAACTGCCTTTCCCTGCTGGCCTGCTCACCCCTAACTGTCCACCCCTATAGTCCTGATCCCCCCCCAACTACTCCCCTGCAGGCTTGGTCCCCCCAACTGCCCTCCCATGCAGGTCTGATCTTCCCGAACTGCCCTCCTCTGCCAGCCTGATCACCCACAACTGCCCTCCCCTGTAAGCCATCTTGTGGCAGCCATCTTGTGTCCACATAGGGGCAGCCATCTCTGATCTCATGGGGGTGGCCATCTTATATGTTAGAGTGATGGTCAATTTGAATATTACTCTTTTATTAGATAGGATTTCTCAGCAGTTCTTCAACATTTTGGTCTCAATTTGTTTTTATGCTCTTAGAATTATTAAGAATCCAAAGACCTTTTATTTATGTGGACTATATCTACTAAATTGCATTTCTAAATTTCTTTAAAAGATAATGCTATATATGATATTGTATATGCTGATTATTATCATAATCCAGTATTACTTAATGCTCAATGAATAATAAAAAAATTATGAGGGAAAAAAGAGATCAACCTAATGAACTACATGCAAGTTTTCTGTTGGTGAATTTACTTGGTGTAAAACCGTACTACTGAGACTTCAGATAAAAATGTATGTTTAGTCATGGTAAGCACTGTAAAAAGAAAAAAAAGAAATAAAAAGAAAAAGAAAACCTCTGCATGTTATTAAGAAAATACTTTAACTTTGCAGATGCTTTGAAAGGGTCTCAGAGATCCACTGTGGTCCTCAGAGCACAACAGAAGAGCATGTTGATTTTACCTACTCATGACCGTCCTTGTTCTCTAAAGTCTGGGGATAGTCACTAAACTGACCTCCTTATCATATATATTTCTTTGCCAATATTGTCATCTTTTCTTACCGTTGTTCTCAAAATATTTTCCCTAAGTTCTCTCCTTATTGCTTGGATAGATTATTTCTTGTTTTTACAAGTACATAGAACTTCCCCTTCTCTCTTTGTCTCATGTCCATCCTTCTGCTTTAAATACCATTTCATGCTCACTGAGATTGTCAAACTATGACTGCAGCCATGTTTCAATTTTCCTGGAAAGAAGTTAAGAAGGTTTCAAGCATAAACTGCTTGAGATAGGGCAGGAAAGGTATAGATCAGCTCTTGATGATGAATTTGGTATTTCTAGAAGAGATATATAAATATATTATGGAGAATAATACAGCCAGTTACATAAAAAGATGTTCACATATATAAAAATAGATATAAAAAAACTATTTGCCCATCAAATTAGGATTTTTAATTTCATTGTCTTTAATGCCCCCCCACCCGCAAATAAAAACATGTAAGGCTGATCATTCAACATTTTGTCTGTGGGAGTATGTATGTTAGCAAACACACACACACACACACACAAAAAAAAAAATATTTGGGTAATAAATAACACTGTCCTATGTCCTTTGAAGGGTCTAGAAATAAAAATTATCAACCTATGTTAAAATTTAAGGAAAGGAAGGGAAGACAGGACCCTGACTGAAATGTTTGCACAACTCTCCACAGCAGAGTGATGCAGTGTCAAAGTGAGGATGTAGACATTAACAACCTTTAGAATGAGTGGAAGGCAAAGTAGATGTGTCACTGAGGATGACTTCATGGTGTTGTGCTGGGTGGAAAGTAGTAGTAGGTCCGGGGGGTCAAAGGGAGCTGAACCTGAGGAAACAGACCACACAGGGAACAGGAGGATCATGCATTCTGGGTGAGAAGCCAAGCACCCGAGGGAAATGAAGAGGACAGAGGTACGGTGATCAGAAAGCAGAAAAGCTAGAGCTTCCGGACAGCCAATGCTGTGAGATAAGTGGGGCCCAGTGGGCGCAGCAGATGTCAGCCAAATGGCCAACAGATGCACAGCCTTTGCAGCCTGGTGTGAAGCAGCCTGCCATGGGCTCATCTGCATTTGTTCTCTTACCTTTGAGAGCCACCTCTGGGGAAAGGTGGGCTGCAGATAGTGACAGCTAATGGACGCTGAGGGAAGCACCGGTATTGAAGGAGATGGTATGCTACTTGTGCTGTCCTGAAGGGTAAGTAGGAAATTGAATGGTAGAAAGGAAGGACTGCTGTAAGATAAGGGCAAACAAAGGCAGCTGCTCTACAGGTATTAATGTTGAAGCTTATTTTAGTGATCAGAGGGACATAATCTATACCACTAGGCCAAGCTGGTTAGGAAATAGTAACTAAGTCTAGTATAAGTGATTTATAACCATTTTTGGAGTCATGGGTTTTATAGATCACCTCCCCAGAAAAATGTAGATGTAGACCCTTATATCCTGTGTCAAGGAATTCACACACACTCTGAAATCCACATTTGGACCCGAGATTTGGTTACTTGTCTAGAGTATGGGGTCCAATTGGGGAGGCACCAGTTCTACCATAGTGACACTTCTGGCCATGAAAAGACAGCAGTAAGCGTGCCTCTTAGAAAACACTGCCTAATGACAATACCAGTTCACTTTGCTGGAGCAGGAATCAGGCCCATACTGCGCTGGTGTTTTTACTCAGAGAAGCAGTAATGGGGACTCCACCGAAGGAGAAGATGTATATAAGAAATAAATTAAACCAGAGTTTGGAACAGATTTCTTCAAACTTTATTGGCTTCTTTGTTAGACTCCTCCTTTCTGGGAGGAAGTTGATGGGGATTTAGTTTTTACCTGATAGTTGGACTAGGTATCAGTCAGTAAGTATTTAGTTTCCTGATAGTTCTAAATCTTATGTGTTTTAATCTTTTAATTAAAATTTCCCAAAGTTTCTCAAGATCTCTTAAAAAAAATTATCCTGTAGCAAAATGACATACTTATCAATTTGCTACTTTTTTTTCATGGAGTAGGATTGTTACCGAAGAGAAAACTGCAAGGAATGTTCCGCCCAATCAGAGGAGGTTTCTTCATCCTTCAACTCCATGATGAACTCTTATATGAAGTTGCAGAAGAGGATGTGGTTCAGGTATTTTTACAGTGTTTTCCATTTTCATTCTATAGAACGTTCGGGCACTGTATGTGTCAGGCTAAGATGCATGAGGTTTCTGGAACCCTTCGCCAGCCCTACAGTGGCTCCATAAATGTTGGGTCCTTAAGGGCATAGAAAGAACTAAAAGTGCACAGTGTCACACTATTGTTAAAGAAGTTCCTGGTGCAGGGTTGTTTTTGTCTGGGAGAAGTGATATGAGAATCTGGAGCCTTGTCCTGAGTTTCAAAGCGCCCAGCATTCTACCTGAAACTGGCAGAGCTCCTGCTGGTCGGTGCAGACTTGGGATGCTTGGCTCTTCCCAAGTCACTTCCAAGCAGCAGGTGAAGAGCTCCACTCTGGCCTGTTGCCTCAGTGGGAAGGATGGGGAACATTCTTTGAATAGGTGGAGAGTTGGTTAACCTCTTTTTTTATACCCTCTCCCACTCCTAGGTTGCTCAGATTGTCAAGAATGAAATGGAAAATGCCTTAAAACTTTCTGTGAAACTGAAAGTGAAAGTGAAAATAGGTGCCAGCTGGGGAGAGCTGAAGGACTTTGATGTGTGAATATACAGCTGCTTAAGGCCTCCTGAGAGGGAAGCCTGCTCAGGTACCATTACCTGGAAGGAACAGAGATTACCCTTTTCACCTACTTCATGAAAACAGAAACCTTCAAGTCCTGATGGACTCGGGATAGTAATTTTATTGGGAGTTTCAACATGAGTCTGAGAGTTTATTCTCTGTAGTTCAATGAGTATATTCACTCTCAAAGAGTATCTGTGAAATTGCCTTTTATAATTTACTGTGGCTCTAAACAGGTTCGGCACACAAGCTTGAAATATGCACTTAGCACTTTGAGTCCTCACCTGTCTGGATGAGCATGAGAAAGATGGAACCGCTGCTCGGGGGTCTTTCCAGCCCTCCCAGGACTCAGACAGTTGTGATACAGACTCCCAGCGGGAGCCACAGGCACATAAGACACCAGGGTTAGGCCTTGTGTGTGACTTTTCTCCAATATCGATTTAAGACTACTGAAGTAGTATTTTTAAATAGCATTGGCTAATAACGAATTTTATAAAGTGGTAAGACTTGATATGGATGCAGTCAAGGAATTGGATTTTCATAAAATGCTATTTTTTCTTCCTTTCTTCTCCTCTGTTCATGGAATGAATGTGTTTGCAGCACTTAGGTGTAAAACAAGCTCCTCCTCGTGAAGAGATATTCTGCCCAGTCAGAGCAGATGTCTGTGTTGCAGTTAATATAGTACGGCCAGGCAGGAAGAACCCTCTTGTCAGCGTCTTAGTGTGTGTCTGCGTTTGTGGCGTTGTTAGAATCCCCACCCTGTAAGATTGTACTTTAATATTCCCAGTCAGAGGTTATAACTGACCATTTTATGTTAAAATAAAATGTATTTATGAGAAACTTCTTATCAGCAATTCAGTTTTGTTTTTAAATTGTGTTTGGTCTAAGAGTCTCAGGAACCAGTGTCCCATATTTACTTATTCCATAGTTACTCAACTATAAACATAAGAAATATGGATTTAATCCTCAATCAGTTATCAAAAGAGCTCTTTTATGTTTATTAATCAGAAAATTTTAAAAAGACAGTTGCTTTCTAAACAAAGTGTGATACACGGTCAGTAATTGGATATTAATGCACAAGAGCTCAGACATGTATTTTTGGGGGGAGAGGAATGGGGCAGAAGATGGCAGAGGTAAGAGGGAAGTTCTATCATTTTTTCTTAACGTTTTCATATTCACCGATACCATGTTTTTCAGAGAAACAAGCTATAGTGCTGTTAGTATTCTGGTGGCCTTGAGATACAGCCCAAGAGAAAGGTCAATCTGTTTACTTATGAGTGTTCTTCAATTATGGACACATATCGGTCACTTCTACCTCATTTTCTACAGCCATGGCCCTGCATGTGTAGTAACGTGCGTCTTCTTTATTTTTTGGTTAATCCTTACCTGAGGATATCTTTACATTGATTTTTTTAGAGAGAATGGAGGGGAGGGAGAGAGGGAGGGAGAGAGGGAGATAGATAGAGAGAGAGAGAGACATTGATGTGAGAGAGATATGTCAATTGTCTCCTGCATGTACCCTGACCTGGGCCAGGGTCTGAGCCTGCAACACAGGTATGCCCTTGACTGGAATTGAACCTGGGACCTTTCAGTCCATGGGCCAACGCTCTATCCATGGAGCCAAACCAGCTAGGATAGTCACTTGCATCTTCTCATCCTTTTTGACCTATTAGCTGGACTTAAAACGGGTAGCTCTTGCTTTGCATCATTCAGTTATGCACAAATTCCAGTAATCATGGTTTATTTATATAACACTAGTGCCCCTACAACACATTTCAAATTTTAGTTACCAAGGTATAGTAACTAAACAATTGCATAAAGTTCAAACTTCATTGGTAGCTACTTAGGCTTTGTAGATAGGACTTGATCTGCCAAGAGCTGAGTACTAGTTGTTCCGAGCCCCAACCCACTTCTGTTATAATCTGATTCCCAGTGGACAAGCCTGGCAGGTCCCCATGTTCAGACTCCACAGAGATCGTCACTACGTCCATAATGGTTCTCCCAAGAAGGGACCCACATGCTCAATGTCCCCTGGGCTCTCTTGTCTTCCTGGAGGAACCTCAGGCTCAGGAGAGACCTCTCAATGTGGTGTAGTGCAAGCCTGGGGAAGCCACAGTATGGTTAGCAGATAGCTGCCCCTCTTACCCTTTAGTTGCACCCCTATCTTCTAGGATTTTTTTCAGTGGTATCTTGTTCATGAGCAGTTTGTTAGTTCTTCTTGTAACAGGGAATGAAGTTAGGAATGACCTATGTCGCCATCTTAGTGACCATCTCAATTATTATTGTTTTAAGCCAGTAAGTTTGTAGTAATTTGTTTGCATTAGTAGAAAACTAGTATATGCATCATGATCAATTACCAGTTGCCTCACCTATATCAAAGTGTATCCATGATTAGTCACTGCACATCCTCATTCACTTTACACACAGATAGTATAGCATGCAGCAGTATTGTCTCATGTCTCCCAGTGTCAAATCTGTGGCATTTTACAAAAAATGTGTAATCAAAAGAAAAATTTGGCTAAATAAGATGCAAGTACATTAGAAAAGTGGAAAATGGTACCTTTATAGGTGAAATTCAAATCGAACATAGAGTTTTAGAAGAAATAGCTGTCTGTGGAAATATTGATACTGATGCCATCTGAAATACTCAGACATGTAACTTGAAAAACTTTGTGAAAGCAAAATTATCAACATAAAGGAAAATGGTTGTGAAAAAAGAAATAAGATATCCTCAAGGAAGTGATGCCAAAAAAAATAATTATTTATTAACCTACAAATTTACTATAATTTCAAAGTTTCAACAGGGATTTTTTTTTCAAGATCAATAATATACTAAAACGCACCTAAAGAAAAATCAATACCTATCAAACTTGAAAAAGATCACAGATATCTATCACATATTAGGACATATTAAAATGCTATAATTAACATTTGGATAAGAACATAGAATTAGGGGATTGGAATATGGCAACTGGCAAAAAGGCAGGAAGGGAAAATATGTGAGAGAGTGAGGGAGTGATACAGGAGTTTGTGAACATGTGGTGTTGGGGTGTGTGTGTGTGTGTGTGTGTGTGTGTGAGAGAGAGAGAGAGAGAGAGAGAGAGAGAGAGAGAGAGAGAGAGAGAGCACTAGGGACAGTTAGATCCTGCAGGTCTTCCCGGGGGCTGCCAGATCAGGCAGTCTTGAACTGCGAAACCCCGCTGCCACCACAGACACTGGGGCATCCAGCGCGGGTGCAGAGACCATGCTGTCTTGAAGAACAGGACTGCTGCGACTATGATCCTAGCCTCACTACCACCCAATATGGTCTCAGACTCAAGCCAGGACCCTACAGCCACTTGGGACAAAGACTTGCAGACCTACAGACACAAGACTCCAGACATCCTGGCTTCAGATTACTGTGAGTCATGGAGCCTATCCCCCTCCCTGCTGGCCACTGCAGCAGCATATGGCCTGCCAGACCCGCTCAGTGCGAGTAGGCTTCCTGCTGACACAGGGCAGCTGTGCGATTTAACTTTGACTCTGGGCATGCAGACACAGGGAGACTGTTTCCCAGGGCGCAGGAATGGGTCTCCCACTGACACAGGGTGGCTGTGCAACCCGGTCCCCCAACCAGACCAAAGACCCTGATTCTTCACGTGAGAGGCAGCATTAAGCACCAGTGACTTGACTCTTGATGCACACACGTGGGGACGCTGTTTCTCATCATGCGTGCATGGGATCCCTGATTCTTAGTGCATGCACACTTAGCACCTGTGACTTCAGTTCTTAGCCGCACCAAGCAACAGAGACTCAGATACTCAGTTATCGGCACATGCACATAGGATCGCTGATCCTGGCACAAGCTAGGTGACTATGATTTTTAACATACACCCACAGGGAATTTTTTTTTCCAGCATGGCGCATGTGAGGTCCCTGATTCTAGGTGTGCGCATGAGGCCGCACTGAGCGCTGGTGACTTTGATTCTCAGCATGTGTGGCTCCCAACAACACACGTCAGCCACACATCTCAGTGTCAGAGCTCTTCAGTGACACTTGGGTGGTGTGATACTGTCATTGCACATGGTTTAGGCCCCTGTTAACTCAGCATTTGGACCTTCTGGTGATAGTTAGGATGGGGAGATAACGAAACAATCCCCAGAGGAAAGAAAAAGAGGCATCTCCAAGAAAGGAAATAAATGAAACAGAGGCATGCAATATGACAGAAAAGGAATTCAGTAATGATCATACATTCATAAACTTGATGGACAAGAAAACCTACGCAAAAATCAGGAAGAAATCAAAAGTGATAATAGCTACAATCAAAGACTCTATGGAAAGTTTCAATAGTAGACTAGAAGAATCAGAGGACCGAATTAAGGAGAAGGTAAAGTAGCGAAACAAGTCCAATCTGAACACCAACTGGAGAAAAATAATAAAAAGCAGTAGGAGAGCCAAAGGGAGCTGTGGGAAAATACAAAACAAAGTAACATACATATAATAGGGGTACCAGAAGGACAAGAAGAGCAGCAAGGATTAGAGAATATATTTGAAGAAATAATGACAGAAAATTTTCCTGATATGGGGAAGAAAAAAGTCACACAAGTACAGAGAGTTCCAAGCAAGATGAATCCCAAAAGACATCAAGACACATCATAATTATAATGGCAAATATTAATGACAAAGAACCTTAAAGGCTGCAAGAGAGAGACAGTTACCTATAAAGGATCCCCCATCACATCAAATTATTTCTCAACAGAAACTCACCAAGCTAGAAAGGAATGGAATGAAGTATACAAAGTGATGCAAAGCAAAGGACTGAATCCAAGAATACTCTAGTCAGCAAGACGTCAATCAAAATTGAAGGAGAAATCAGGAGCTTTGCAGACACAAAAAAATACTAAGTGAGTTTATCACTACCAAGCCAGCAATGTAAGAAATGTTAAAGGGAATGCTATAACAAGAAGAAATAGAAAGGGAGGAAGAAACACAGGCATAAAGCACAGAAATGGCTACAAACAAGTACTTATCAATAATAACATCAACTCCAATAATGTTATCTCCAACATTTACAAGGAACTCATATCATACAACTTAACAAAAAGAAAATAATCTAATAAAAAAAATGGGCAAAGGAACTAATTAGAAACTTTTCAAAAGAGGACATACAGAAAGCCAAGAGACATATGAAAATATGCTGAAAGTCACTAGTCATCAGAAAGATGCAAATTAAAACAACAATGAGGTACCATCTCACACCTGTCAGAATGGCTGTCATCAACAAATCAACATAAGACAAGTGCTGGTGAGGATGCAGAGAAAAAGGAACCCTCCTTCACTGCTGATGGGAATGCAGACTCATGTAGCCACTATGGAAAGCAGTATGGTGTTTCCTCAAAAAAATTAAAAATGGAACTGCCATTTGACTCAGTGATCCCACTTCTAGGAATATACCCCAAGAAACTAGAAACACCAATCAGAAAAGATATATGCATCCCTATGTTCATAGCAGCCCATTCACAATAGCTAAGATTTGGAAAAAGCCTAAATGCCCATCAGCAGATGAGTGGAATAGAAAATTGTGTTACATCTACACAAAAGGATATTAAGCTGCTGTAAAAAAAGAAGAAATTTTTACCATTTACAACAGCATGGATGGAACTGGAGAGCATTGTGATAAGGAAATAAACCAGTCAGTGAAAGAAAAACACCACATGATCTCATTTGTGGAATAAAAAGATCATTATAAACCGATGAACAAAAATAGATACAGAGGCAAAAAAGTATCAGACCGTCAAACCAAAGCGGGAAGGCTGGGAAGGGTTGGGACAGAGGATAAGAGATCAACCAAAGGACTTGTATGCATGTATATAAACAAAACCAATGGATACAAGACATGGGCGAGGAGATGGGGGTTCAGGGCATGTGCTCAGGGGAGTTGAGGAGGGGAGTTGAGGAGGCCAGGGGAAGGTCAATGGGAAATAAAAGAAGACATATGTACTACTATTTGTAATACTTTAAACAATAAAATAAATAAAAAAACAGAAATTGACAAATAGATTACTTGAGAATTTAGGAAACAGACATATATATGTCTATATGAAAATGTCATTTCAAATTAGTGGTGAAAAGGTGAGTCATTCAAAAGTAGAGGTGTAGTGATATGTTATCCATTTGTCAAAAGATCACGTTATATCCCTAGCCCAAAATTCCAGATGTATTAAAGGACTGATATAAAAAAATCTATAAAAGCGAAGATGTGAGAAAATGTTTATTATTGTGTAGATGAAAGGCATTTAAAACAAAATTCAAGACAGCTGTGCTCCGGGGAGAAGATAGAGGACCTCTGGGCTGGCCTCCCCAGCCTGAGCAGCCCCAGTACTGCTGGGTTCTCTCCCTGAGCCAACTGCACGAGGAGGTGCGCGGAGGGAGACCACGACATCTTGAAGGGGAAGGGCCTGAAAATATACAGCTACGGTATCGGTACCAGCTAGACTGCTGAGACTCCTGGAGCACCGGTGCCCAGTTGGCACGGAGGCGCGCAGAGCCCAGGGAGCTCTAAACTCCAGCACGGAAAGGTCAGATTTCCCTGGGGGTACTTTGGGCGTGAAACTGAGGGGGCTAGCAGTCTGGGAGATCTGCACCTTGGAACTCAAAACCTGGAGATCTGCACCTGAAGTAAAATCTGTGGCTGTTGAAGCTGGTAAATGTGGGAGAGGGCCCTTTGAGCTGGTGGCAGAGTTAATCCCTGGAGCGCAATCAGTTTGGACCGGACAGAGGAGGGAAACCTGGAAGATTTTGGGAGGGTTCTGGCTGCTAAAACAGCAGTCACCATTAGAGAGGCAGTATTGTTTAGTTCAGGATAGAGAGGACCAATAGACCCAGAAGTCAATCTAGAAACACTGCCACCCAGGGGCCAAATCACAAATTGACTCTTATGTGACAGGGAATTGATTATATTTTCTCTTCGACCTTGGGAATACAGTCTATTTTCATCTACACTTTAGTATCTTTTACTCTACCTCAACTTCACCTTTATACCACCACTCTCTGGCTAACCTTTCCCTATTTAGTGCCTTGTTTCCCTTACACTTTTCCCGCTTTAGATTTACCTAATTCTTTCCCCTTACCCCCTGTTAAAAATTCACCCCACTGATATATCTAATCTCTAACCACCTACTCCAAGTGCATATATACCTCTAGCTTCTCTGACTTCACTGTCTTAAAGTGTTTTTATCCCTGTCCTGTTGTTGTTTACTTGACTGTTGATTATATTGATTTTTTAAGAAGGTTTATGAGATTGATTTGCTTATTCTGTTATTTTGGTTTGTCTTGTAGGGGGGGTAATTTTTATTTTTCGTGTTGTTTCTTGTTTTGTTGTCCTCATCTGCATTGTTTTTGAGATAGATTTTTGCTTCTGTGTTCCCTCACCTCTCTTGATATTAGTAGTTGTATGTAATTTGTATCAATCTCCAAGTACTTGTTGCAGGTTTTGGTTCGGATTAGGGGTTGTCCTATAGGAGTTTTCACCCCACATTTATAATTTACTCCTTTTATTTCTTTTTTTCTTCTCCCCCTTTTCCCATTATCATTTTGGCATTTCTGTCTTTCTTTTTTTGTGAGTGTATGTGTGCGGGGGGGTCTCTTTCTTTTTGTGTGAGTGTGGGTGTGTGAGTGTCTGTGTGGGTCTGGGGGAGGTTCTCTTTCTTTTTTCCCACCTATCACCGAATTTGCCTTTCTCTGGCGGTCACCTTTATTTGGAATTACAATTACTTTGACTACATTCCGGGTCAGTGCCTGGTGCATTGCACCTGGTTGTGTTGTATTTTGTACCTTTAAATCAACTCAGGAGAGTCAGAACTACATAACCAGATACACAGAGAAGAGAGACCATGAGAAGACAAAGAAACAGCCCACATGTGAAAGAAAAGCAAGGCTCACCAGAAAAGGAGGTAAACAAAATGGAAGTTAACAACCTGTCAGAGAAAGAATTCAGAGAAATGGTCATAAGGTGGCTGAAAAGAATGGAAGACAAATTTGATAATATGAGTAAGAACCAAGAGGAAATGAGGAAGACCCAGGAAGAAATGATGAAGAGCCATGAAGAAATGAAGAGGAGCCAAGAAGAAATGAAGAGGAGCCAAGAAGAAATGAAAAGTGACATTGCTGAAGTAAAGAACTCAATAGAAAGTATTAAGTGTAGACTAGAAGAAGCAGAGGATCGCATCAGTGAGCTAGAAGACCAGGTAGGAAAAAATAACCAAGTAGAGCAGCTTCTAGAAAAAAAAATTAAAAAGCAGGAGGAGAGCCTAAGAGAACTTTGGGACAACATGAAACAAAACAACATCCGTATAATTGGGCTTCCAGAAGGACAGGAAACTGAGCAAGGAATAGAAAACCTGTTGGAAGAAATAATGACAGAAAACTTTCCTGGTATAGGAAAGGTAAAACCCACACAAATCCAAGAAGCTCACAGAGTCCCAAGCAAAATAAACCCCAAAAGACCTACACCAAGGCACATTATAATTAAATTGGCAAACACCAATGACAAAGTAAGAATCTTAAAAGCTGCCAGAGAGAGACAGAAGGTCACCTACAAAGGAACCCCCATCAGACTAACAAGTGATCTCTCAACAGAAACCTATCAGGCCAGAAGGCAGTGGAATGAAATTTACAAAGTCATACAAAGGAAGGGTCTGAATCCTAGAATACTATACCCAGCAAGGCTCTCAATCAAAATTGAAGGTCAAATCAGGAGCTTCGCAGATAAAAAAGGACTAAGGGAATTCGTCACCACCAAACCAGCAATGCAAGAAATGCTAAAGGATCTGCTATAAAAAGAAATAGGAAGCGAAGAAGGAACACAGGGGTAAAGAACAAAAATGGCAACATATAAGCACCTATCAATAATAACTTTAAATGTAAACGGTTTAAATGCTCTAATCAAAAGACATAGGGTAATAGACTGGATAAGAAAACACAACCCATGTATCTGCTGTCTACAAGAAACCCACCTCTGAAAAAATGACGCACACAGACTGAGGATGAAAGGTTGGAAAAAAGTTATTCAGGCGAATGGAAATGAAAAAAAAAAAAGCTGGGGTAGCCATACTTATATCTGACAAATTAGATCTCAAAGTGCAGGACATAACAAGAGATAAAGAAGGCCACTTCATAATACTAAAGGGAGCAATTCAATAAGAAGAAATAACTCTGGTAAACATATACGCACCCAATACAGGAGCACCCAAATATATACAAAAACTCCTAGAGGACATCAAGGGAGAGATAGACAGCAATACAATCATAGTAGGAGACTTTAATACCCCATTATCACCATTGGACAGATCCTCTAAACAAAAAATCAGTAAAGAAACATCAATCCTCAATGACTCACTGGACCAGACGGAATTAATTGACATCTTCAGATCATTTCACCCCAAAGCCACAGAATATACATTCTTTTCAAGTGCCCATGGGTCATTCTCAAAGATAGACCATGTGTTGGGTCATAGGCAAAGTCTCTCCAAATTCAAGAAGATAGAAATCATATCAAGTATATTCTCAGATCACAGTGGCATAAAGCTGGAAATCAACTACAATAGAAACAATCCAAAGAAATCGAACACATGGAGACTAAACAGCATGCTATTAAACTATGACTGGGTTACTAGAGAGATTAAGGAAGAGATAGAAAACATCATTGAAACAAATGACAATGATAGCACAACAATCCAAAATCTATGGGACACAGTGAAAGCAGTTATGAGAGGGAAGTTCATAGCTCTACAATCCTACTGCAAAAAACTAGGAACAGCGGCAATAAATTATCTAACCCAACAACTCAAAGAGTTAGAAAGAAAGCAACAAGAAAAGACCAGTGTAAGCAGAAGGAAGGAAATAGTAAAGATCAGAGCAGAAATAAATGACATAGAGACCAAAGAAACAATACAGAAGATCAACAAAACCAATAGCTGGTTCTTTGAAAGGATAAACAAGATTGATGAACCTCTAGCCAGACTCACCAAGAAGCAAAGAGAGAGGACCCTAATAAATAAAATCAGAAATGAAAGAGGTGTAATAACAACAGACCCCATTGAAATACAAAGGATTGTTAAAAAGTGCTATGAACAACTCTACTCCAACAAACTGGACAACCTGGAGGAAATGGATAAGTTTCTAGAAAAATATAACCTCCCAAAACTCAGTCAAGAAGAATCTAAACAACTCAATAGACCAATAACTGTGGAAGAAATTGAAGCAGTCATCATAAAGCTTCCAGCAAACAAAAGCCCAGGGCCAGATGGCTTCACAGGGGAGTTTTACCGAACATTCAAAGAAGAACTAAAACCTATACTCCTCAGACTATTCCAGAAAATTCAAGAGGATGGAACACTTCCAAACTCCTTCTATGAAGCTAGCATCACCCTAATACCAAAACCAGATAAAGACAACACAATGAAAGAGAATTATAGGCCAATATCCCTCATGAATATAGATGCAAAAATCCTCAATAAAATTCTAGCAAATCGGATCCAGCAGTACATCAGAAAGATCATACACCATGACCAAGTAGGATTTATCCCAGGAATGCAAGGATGGTACAATATCCGCAAATCAATAAATGTGATACATCACGTAAACAAATTGAGAGATAAAAATCACATAGTCATATAAATTGATGCAGAAAAAGCATTTGACAAAATCCAACATCCTTTCCTAATAAAAACTCTCAATAAGGTAGGAATAGAAGGATCATACCTCAACATAATAAAAGCCATATATGATTAACCCATAGCATACATCATACTCAATGGGCAAAAACTACAACCATTTCCCCTAAGAACAGGAACAAGACAGGGTTGCCCACTTTCACCACTCCAGTTCAACGTAGTACTGGAAGTATTAGCCGTTGCAATTAGACAAGAAGAAGAAATAAAAGGCATCCAAATTGGAAAAGAAGAAGTTAAGCTATCCTTATTTGCAGATGACATGATATTGTACATAAAAAACCCGAAAGACTCCATAAAAAAGTTAGTAGACTTAATAAATGAGTTCAGCAACGTAGCAGGCTACAAAATTAATGCCAAGAAATCTATGGCATTTCTATACACTAATAGTGAACTTACAGAAAGAGAGACTAAAAAAGCAATCCCATTTACCATCACACCAAAAAAATTAAGATACCTAGGAATAAACTTAACTAAGGAAGTAAAAGGTCTATTCGTGGAGAACTACAGGACACTAAAAAAAGAGATAGAGGAAGATGTAAACAGATGGAAGAACATACCATGTTCATGGACTGGGAGAATCAACATAATTAAAATGTCCATACTACCCAAAGCAATCTATAAATTTAATGCACTCCCCATTAAAATACCAATGGCATATTTCACAGACCTAGAAAGAACTCTCGAAAGAGAGACTAAAAAAGCAATCCCATTTACCATCACACCAAAAAAATTAAGATACCTAGGAATAAACTTAACTAAGGAGGTAAAAGGTCTATTCGTGGAAAACTACAGGACACTGAAAAAAGAGATAGAGGAAGATGTAAACAGGTGGAAGAACATTCCATGTTCATGGACTGGGAGAATCAACATAATTAAAATGTCCATACTACCCAAAGCAATCTATAAATTTAATGCACTCCCCATTAAAATACCAATGGCATATTTCACAGACCTAGAAAGAACTCTCCAAAAATTCATCTGGAACAAAAAAAGGCCCCGAATAGCCACAGCAATCCTGAGAAAGAAGCACAAAGTCGGTGGGATTTCCATACCAGATTTCAAGCTGTATTACAAGGCTACTGTTCTTAAAACAGCCTGGTACTGGCACAAGAACAGACATACAGATCAATGGAGAATAGAGAATCCGGATATCAACCCAATCCACTATCCTCAATTAATATTTGACAAAGGAGGCATGAACATAAAATGGAATCAAGACAGTCTCTTCAATAAATGGTGTTGGGAAAATTGGACAGATACATGCAAAAAAATGAAACTAGAGCACCAACTTACACCATACACAAAAATAAACTAAAAATGGATACAGGACTTAAATGTAAGACAGGAAACCATAAAAATATTAGAGGAATCTACAGGAAGAAAAATCTCAGACATATGCCAAAAGAACTTCTTTGATGATACTGCTCCGAGGGCAATGGAAGCTAAAGAGAAAATAAACAAATGGGACTACATCAAAATCAAAAGCTTTTGCACAGCTAAAGAAACCATCAACAAAACAACAAGAAAACCCACTGTATAGGAGAACATATTTGCAAATGTTATTAGTGATAAAGGTTTAATCTCAAGCATCTACAGACAACTCCCCAACTCAATAAAAGGAGGACAAATGATCCAATAAAAAAATGGGCAAAAGACCTAAATAGAATCTTCACGAAAGAAGACAAAAGGAAGGCCCAGAGACATATGAAAACTTGCTCAAAGTCACTAATTATCTGAGAGATGCAAATCAAAACGACTATGCGGTACCATCTCACCTATCAGAATGGCTTACATCAACAAATCAACAAACGACAAGTGCTGGCGAGGATGCAGAGAAAAAGGAACTCTCGTGCACTGCTGGTGGGATTGTAGACTAGTACAGCCACTGTGGAGAACAGTATGGAGATTCCTCAAAAAACTAAAAATGGAGCTCCCATTCGATCCAGTGATCCCACTTCTAGGAATATACCCCAAGAAATTAGAAAGGAGAATTAGAAAGGATATATGTACCCCTATGTTCATAGCAGCACAATTTACCATAGCTAAGATTTGGAAACAGCCTAAGTGCCCATCAGCAGATGAGTGGATTAAAAAACTATGGTACATTTACACAATGGAATACTACGTCGCGGAAAAAAAGAAGGAGCTCCTACCATTTGTAACAACATGGATGGATTTGGAGAGCATTACGCTAAGTGAAATTAGCCAGGCAGAGAAAGACAAATATCACATGATCTCACTCATTTGAGGAATACAATCAATGACATAGACTGATGAACAAGAATGGATCCAGGGACTGAGAAAAGTCCATCAGAATGTCAAACCTCAGGGTAAGTGGCAGGTGGTGGGAGTAAGTGGAAAAGTCAATATACTTGAACTCTTGAACTGAGGTAAGTGATTTGTGTTTTTACATCCCTGACAAAGTTTATATAAAGTTATAAAAAAATGGCAGCTAGTCTGACATTGAATTGGCATGGCCTAGAGCTTGTCATATCCTATGGAGACCAGTCCTTAGGCTAGGCCCTGCTTAACCTCCCATGACACCATAATACCCTTACATGATATTATTCTACAATGTCATTATAATATTTGATATTTGACAACAGCATATTATACAATTATCTCAAATAAACTTACAAACTAATTCTTTGAATGTTGGGCAGCAACTTAAAAAAGGATAGGAAAGAAATTAATCCCTTTCAGAAGGAATTAAGGCACTGGGAAGGCATCCGAGCATTCTATATTGGCCCTTCTTGCCCTTTCTGCCAAGAGGGACCTTCTTGTTACTATCCAAATACACACAGCTGATGCCTGAGTTTTCAGTTCCAGCTGTGGCAGAAGCCTCTGGGCAGCTGGCACCATGGATCTGTATCTCGACCAATGGTGTGAGCTGGGCCCTCTCTGGAGAAGAAACCTGGGTCCCCCGAGATATGTGATCAGTACCAGGACCCCGCCAACAGGTGAAGGGACCCCAAGGCAGGTACTGGACGTGGAGGCCACAGGGGGGCATAGACTACAAAGGAGACAGAACTGAACCTCACATCACCCTGTTTGGCCCCGGAGGATGGCTGGTTAGCCAGAGACGGGTAAGATTCCTCAGGGAAGGAACAACCTAAGACAGGCACAGTCGCAGAGGGGCCAAGAGGAGAGAGGTAAAAGGTCAAAAGATGTGGGGCATAGAACCTCACCCACAAACCTTGCAGGGGCTTGAATTCCTACCCCTCCTGAGGGAGGTCTCATACCCCCACGGCTGCTTCGCCTCCCACGCACAACTCATACCGGGACCCAGGTGGCAGACAGAGACTCGGCCAGCAATAGCTGCTCTATATCTAAATTCAGTCTATTACCAGGAATGCTTAGGACCTACTCAAAATTGCAAATATTCCTTTCCACTAGTATTCACAGGGTAAACTAAGATTTCTGCTTGAGTATTAAAATTGACAGGAAAATAGTAATCAAGTTTTCAGATTAATTTAAATTGGCCAAGTGAAATATGTGAATACTCAAGAAAATTATAGTGTACTGGACAAAAAGCTTTTCCTAAAACATTAACTAAAAAATCTATTAGTAGGACAAAAAGCTTTTCCTAAAACATTAACTAAAAAATCTATTAGTAGATCATCTCACTGTAAAATTGCCTAACATCCAAAGAACCTAAAGCATTCATATTTGTGTGCAAAAATTAAAATTTAAAATTACCAAGACTGCAATATAAAATTTCCAAAAGTCCCCATTAATCAAAAAGGGGAGGGGACAGCGGGGTAATATCATGTAAGGGAAAAAAAATATCGAGTAAGTAAAATACATCTAGAAAATTCTTACTCCAGTAAAGTAAATTCCATTTGTAAAAACAATTGCAGGACACCCATGAAAAAACACACATGGTGTCAAAATAAGCCAAAGGAAAATCATTTAGGCAAAAATTAAAAAGAATCCCAAGTCTATTTTGCATAGAGGATCCCTTTGTTAACTTTTGGTCGAGAATGTGTTTGTGTGTTTTCAGAGAACAACTCCAAGACCATGTGGGTTCCTGCGACTGTGAGGAACTGATGGATCTGTTCCAGTCACGAGGATGGTCCAGAGATGGGGGACACTGACGACACCTTGCCATGCTAGCAGTCGGCAGCTGTGCATGTCTGCAGGCAGCCCAGGACCAAACCAGAGAGGATGGATCTTGCATTGACACGATGTGTCCACCATCTGGATACCATTGCTGACTTATACACATAAAGAATTATTTGACAGTGAAACTGGGACTCAGAACAGTTAGACATTGAAACTGAGACTGAAACATTTTTTGTTCTTATACATTTATTTCTAGTATGCAGAGGCAAGATATTTTTGAAGAAAAGAAACAGGGGAGAGTGATTGATATAGAGGCAGGATGGCCTTGAACAGGCTGTCAAGCTACAGGGGAAGGCTTGGGTGGATGGGAGGCAGATGCGGGGGGAGATCAACTGAAGGACTTGTATGCATGCATATGAGCATAACCAATGAATGAAAGACACTGGGGCGGGGAGGGGGGGAAGCTGGGGATATGTGCTGGGGGGTGGGGGAGGCGGGGGGGAGGATAAGGGGGAGGGGGAAAGGAAAACTTGTACTACTATTATAGTGCAAAAAAATCAATTAAAAAATTAAAAAAAAAAAATATATATATATATATATATATATATATATATATATATATATTTTATTGATTTTTTACAGAGCCGAAGGGAGAGGAATAGAAAGTCAGAAACATCAGTGTTAGAGAAACATCGATCAGCTGCCTCTTGCACGCCCCCTACTGGGGATGTGCCCACAGCCAAGGTACATGCCCTTGACCGGAATCGAACGCGGGACCCTTTAGTCCGCAGTCCGACGCTCTATCTACTGAGCCAAACCGGTCTTGGCTGCAGCTGAAATTTTTAAATTCAGTACCTTAATATAGAATACTCCTATGTAATAAAGAGGTAATATGAAAATTGACCCTCACACCCTTGCTCAAGATGGCCTTCCCATGTGGTCAAAGATGGCTGCCACAAGAAGGCTGGCAGGGTCAGGTAGTTGTGGGTGATCAGGAAAGCAGGTGAGGGGCAACCCGGCCTGCAGGGGAGTGCAGTTGGGGGTTACTGGGTTGGTAGGGGAGTCATTTGTGAGGACCAGGGTGGCAGGGCAGCAGTGAGGTGTAGATCAGATTGGCAGGCAGGTGAGCAGTTGGGAGCCAGCAGTCCTGAGTCCATAGGGATTGGGCCTAAACCAGCAGTCGGACATCCCTCAAGGGATCCCAGATTGGAGAGGGTGCAGGCTGGGCTGACAGACAACCTCCTGCTCCCAGTGCACGAATTTTGTGCACCAGGCCTCTAGTATTTTATTCCCTGACATGGCCATATAAGGATTAAAGCTTCATGGATTGTAGGCTCAGTTAGATTACCGTGGCCTTCCTATAAGGCATGTTCTCTAGACTGATAGCCACAACCAGTAATACAGTTTGAGGTTGGAGACAGATTGAAGAATAGAGCATTGTTTAAAAACTCATCTTTGTTACCTTTCTGAGTTTGGTATATAGTATATGGAGGCGAATATATCACATGTGCCTATGATGGTTGGCCTAGACTTCACTCTGCATAAGAAGTCTTTTGATTTTTGTAATTTCATCCTGTGTCACCCTTTGCCCAACTAGTGTTCCTTTTTTCAATTCTTTTAGTTCTTGGGAGATTTAATTGATTCTCCAGACACAAATCTTGGGGTAATTAGCTTCCCAGTTAGTCTTTCTTTTTTGGTCCAATGCTCTGAAGACATTACTTCTCCTGCATTGTTTGCCTTATTTAACTTCTCAAAAGCTTTCTTTAGAAGCTGTCTTTTTTCTTATATAATTTCAACTTGATTCTTCTTTTCTTCCTTCTGGGTTTTTCCTCTGGTAATTCCCTCTTCCCCTCGCTACACTGAAAAATTATTCATTTTATAATCTGCCTTTTTTTTTTAGTTCTGAAGCCTTAAATCAACATTTTTCAGGATCAGTTACTTCCTCTGTTAAATAAAAGGGCTGGATTAAATGATTTCTAAGTTCCAGCAGCCCTTTAATTGTTGTATACCTATTAAAGAGCTAGATATTCTTTGGGAAGTAGTTGAAGAAGTGATAGTAATCTTCAGATGCTTGAAGAAGTAATATGTGGTAGAAAGTATAAAATTATTCTCTGTAACTTCAATACGGAGACTAACTTCATTTGGGGTAGGGCGTGTGGAGTCAATAGTGAGGCACAATCTGGTGGAATTTTAGGAGCTCTTGGGGGAAAAATAGACTATTGAAAGATTTTGATTTCCTCTCACCGGTTCTTTTATGATCTTTTGCCCCTTAGGTGTTTCAGGCAAGCGTTATTGTTTCTTGCTCCCATCAGTT
The DNA here is from genome assembly GCA_027563665.1 of Antrozous pallidus. Classification (NCBI taxonomy): domain Eukaryota; kingdom Metazoa; phylum Chordata; class Mammalia; order Chiroptera; family Vespertilionidae; genus Antrozous; species Antrozous pallidus. The sequence goes on along the minus strand of CM050514.1, from coordinate 61,145,604 downwards.
TGATAAAATGAATGAAATGGTTTCAAGGGAAAATTAGAGCAAATGATCAAATATATGTTAATTGTAACATTTTAAAATAATTAACATTGTCTCCTGCATTATCAGCTTGAGAAGAGTTCTACAGAGGAGGAGATGGAAGGAAAGAGTATAAAATGTGAACTGCAGGAGAAGGAGCCTGTAGTTAGCAGTTTGCAATCCCAGCTGACTCCTGCACAGGGAGAGCAAACTGTACAGGGGGTATGTATGTAGTTCACCACTTCATGTCATTAAGCTAAGATTTCACCAAAGCCCATTGATTATTATATGACAAGGATTTTTTAGGTGCCCAGTGGGTATTTATCCATGTTATCTATCAATTTCCTTCCTTCATTCTTTCCTTTCTTTCCTTCCCTTCCTTCTTTCCTAAGTATGATAATGTTATTAGACTACAAAGTAGTATTTGCCATTTTTGGTTGATATTTAGATATATATATGTTTAAATTTCTTTATTGATTAAAGTATTGCATATGTGTCCTCATTACCCATTACCCCTTCCAATCCTCCCTATCTGCCTCCCTTTCCCCCGTCACCACTTATGGCCTCACGCCCCTTGTGTCCATGTATATTGATTAGGCTTATGTGCATGAATACAAATCATTTGGTTGATCTCTTCCCCTTATCCGCACTCTTCCCTACCCTCCCTCTGAGGTTTGACAGTCAGTGCTTCTCTGTCTGGATCTGTTTTTGTTCATCAGCTTATGTTGTTCATTATATTCCATAAATGAGTGAGGTCATGTGATACTTAGCTTTCTTTGACTGCCTTATTTCACTTAGGATAATGCTCTCCAGTTCCATCCATGCTCTAGTTTGAAGCAGCCACATTTTTTATTCTTCTTAATGAATACCTTTCAGCATTCCATATAATACTGGGTTGATGTTGATGAACTCCGTTACCTTCTTATCTGTGAAGCTCTTTACTGACCTTCAATTCCGAATGATACCTTCACTGGATAGAATAATCTTGGTTGTAGGTTCTTGCTATTCATCACTTTGAAAATTTCTTGCCATGGTCCAGTTACTTTGTTGGTCCAATGTATTTTGCTGGTTAGATTCCATAGATCCCAGTTGGTAGCGTAGCTTTGTGTGGTAGGTATCTCGGCCTGCCCTGTTACCTGAGGTGTACACACTTTGCATAACCTTTGTGGACTTGTGTACAGCCTAGTTGCAGATAAGTCTTGATTGTTGTTGGAATCACTGGGAGCAATTGACCTCCAGGCCCACTGGCTGTGTGGATCAGCTGTGTCTATGCTGGGAGACACCTTTATGTGCCAAGAATTGCAAATTTGCCAAAGTTTCTTTGCTCAGCTTGGAATGGGCGGAGTTTCAGGTTATAGCAGATAGCCTTGGGTTTCATTCAGCCCCACCCCATGAGGTCACCGGGTCCTAGGGTCCACAGGCAAGCTCTGCAAATACCTCTGCGAGAATGGTGCCCTCAAGTTTTGCCTGCCGCCAGACCTTCCAATCCCCAATGAATCCGGAATCTCACATTTTCGACTGGCACCTGGGTTCCCTCAGTTGGGACTCTTTTCACCTTTCTGCCAGATGCCAGCCACCCATTGAAAAACTCGCCCTCACAGTGAGTACTCATGCATGCCCCTGGAGCTCCACCTCTGGCTGTTCCCCAAAGATTCCTCCTCACAGAACTGCGGGAGCTCATTTCTCCTGCCAGACACTGCCAGCAGCCCAGTTCGTCCTCTCTGGGCACACTTGTGTGCACACCTCCTATGCTCTGTCTTTGACTCTTCCCCTGGGATTCTGCCCCCGGTCCAGATTCTCTATGTAAGGGCCTGGGTCCCCCGGGTTTTGAGTGCAAACTGAACTGGGTTCAGCGCAGCCTGGAGTTTTTGTCTCCTTTCTACTAGAGCACTCCTGCCAGGGGCTCAGAAACCCTGTCCTCTCCAGCTCTGTGTGTGCGAGTCTCCCCCCTTACTTAGGCTCTGCAGAGGCTCTAATTATCTGTGTACACTTCTGTGTCCCTCCAGTTTCAGAACTCCCAGTCAGCAAGGTTTCCCATGGTTCTGGACAATGTCCATTTTGTCCTTTAGTTTTATTCTCAAACTTGTTGTGCAGGACAAAAGCCTCGGTGTTTCCCTGTGCCGCCATCTTGGTTTCTCTAGCATTAGATTGTTTTAAGTCCTATTTGTATATATATTCCTTTTCCATAGGAAAGATTTGAGTAACAGATGGTAGAATTGGAAAGCCTTTCTGCTTGGAGAAGGTCTGTTTGCTATCGTTCATTTATCCATCACTTCTCCTAGGGTTTGCATTGTGTTTTCTTAGGTCCACATAAGAAGAAGCGAAGCCCTTTAGTTTTCTGGAAAGACAAGAAGTATCGTCTAGTGATTAAGACAATTTTATTCAACTACTCTTTTAATTTGAAATTTAGGGCTCCCCATTTAATGGTTCGTGATATGTACTTTATTTTTTTCTATGATAAAATTAGAATTATAAGACTGTAAGTGAGATAATGTTTGTAAAATCTTTAAAAAATATATATTTTATTGATTTTTCACTGAGATGAATGGAGAGGGATAGAAAAACAGAAACATCGATCAGCTGCCCTCCTGCACACTCCCCACTGGGGATGTGCCCGCTGCCAAGGTCCATGCCCTTGACCAGAATCGAACCTGTTACCTTTCAGTCCGCAGGCTGATGCTCTATCCACTGAACCAAACCGGTTCAGCTATTTGTAAAATCTTTAACATTTACAAAATACCCAGCATATTATAATGGCTCTGGTTATAATTATTATTGGATTAGACTTGGAAAGATTTTTCTAAGTAAGGATATGAGTCGTGATAAGATTAAGTTAGAATGAAGAAACTCATGTTAAAAAGTAATACCTTTTCCTTGGTGCATTGGCAACTTTTTATCTAAATACTAGCAATTACCACAAGACTTGCTATAGGAATTTAATGATAAAACCAAAGAAGAGGTTCTGGAACACCTGGCTTACACAGAAAATTTGGTCTTGGAATTGAGACAGATCATTAGACAGAAAGATACTGAACTGCAGCAAAAGACTGAAGTTCTTCAGGTACCATTGTTTTGACTCTTTCTTGGTGACTATATACTAAAAGATTATTATTGAATGTGCCTCTTATTTCCCACCATCAACAAAAGATGTATACTTTTGTAATGTCTAGAAAAGTGATGAAGTGATGAATAAACATTTAAGTATTTATCATCATTGTACTCTGACAGGAAGGTAAAAAGACAACTGATAAGAAAATAAAAATCCTGGAACTTCATTATAAAGCTGCTCAAGCCAAAATAAATTCTTTGAATGGAGAGATAGAAGAATTAAAGGCAGAAGGAGGGATTGCTTTTCATTCGAGAGGGCAATTCTCCAAGGTATGGTGACTGGGTATAAAACATATTTTCTAAATGGAAAAAAAGCATTCATAATATAGAATGTTTTCACTAATCACAAATATGTATGAAGTTATCGTAATAGAGCTCTAAATGCTATCCCTATTAAACTTGCAGTCTAGCTGGGCTCTGGGCCACATGCAATGCAAACAACAGGTAAGCAGAAAACATGGAAATGAAATACCAGTTATGACTTACACTTTCAGAAAATTAAAAAGACTGTTTTCATTCTAAGTGAAATAAGCCAGTCAGAGAAAGACCAATATCACATGATCTCACCTATCTATGGAATCTAATGAGAAAAATCAATTGACCAACAAAGCAACTTCCGCGAGGCATGGAACAGATCGACATATCTGGGTGGGGTGGAGACAAGAGGAGAAAAACCAAAATACTTATATACATATATGCATAGCCCATGGACATAGACAATAGTGTGGTCAAGTTTTACGGTGGAGAGTAAGGGCTGGGCAGAAGGGAGAGAAATGGGGGAGATTTGTAATATTGTCAACAATAAAAATATATACATTTTAAAAGATCTCATAATCCAAAAAAGGGGGGCTAAGATAAGTAAATGCTGAAGTGAGGTTTTTTGGAGACACACATTGTTTTTGGGGATGTTTCATTATTGGTTAGACCAGTGGTCTGCAAACTCATTAGTCAACAGAGCCAAATATCAATATGACAAAGATTGAAATTTTTTGGAGAACAAAATTTTTTAAACTTAAACTTCTTCTAATGCCACTTCTTCAAAATAGACTCACCCACACCGTGGTATTTTGTGGAGGAGCCACACTCACTGGGCCTAAGAGATGCATGTGGTTTGTGAGCCATGGTTTCCCAACCACTGAGTTAGAAGATAAGCTAGATGGTCTGTAGGTCACTTCTGCAGCTGAAAGTTTTTAATTCAGTAACTTGATATAGAATTCTCCTATGTAATAAAGAGTCAATATGGAAATTGGCCCTCAAACCCTTGCTCAAGATGTCCGTCCCATGTGGTCAAAGATGGCCGCCACAAGATGGCTGGCAGTGTAGGGTAGTTGTGGGTGATCAGGACAGCAGGTGAGGGCAGTGAGGGCCAACCCAGCCTGCAAGGGATGGCAGTTGGGGGTTACTGGCTGGAACAGAAGGAATTTGTGAGGACCAGGGTGGCAGGGCAGCAGTTAGGTGCAGATCAGATTGGCAGGGGAGTGTTTAGGTGGTGATCAGACTGGCAGGCAGGTGAGGAGTTGGGAACCAGCAATCCTGAGTGCATAGGGATTGGGCCTAAACCAGCAGTCGGACACCCCTGATGGGGTCCCAGATTGGAGAGGGTGCAGGCTGGGCTGAGAGGCAACCCACTGACCCCAGTGCACGAATTTTGTGCACCAGCCCTTTAATATTTTATTCCAATACATGGACATATAACGGTTATAGTTTCATGCATTGTAGGCTCAGTTAGATTACCGTGGCCTTCCTATAAGGCATGTTCTCTGACTGATTGCCACAACCAATAATACAGTTTGAGGTTGGAGAAAGACCAATAAGGAAAGTGGTGCCTTTTGAAGAATAGAGCATTGTTTAAAAACTCGTCAATATTACCTTTCTGAGTTTGGTATAGAATATATGGAGGTTAATATATCACATGTGCCTATGATGGTTGGCCTAGACTTCACTCTGCATAAGAAGTCTTTTGATTTTCGTAATATCATCGTGTGTCACCCTTTGACCCACTAGTGTTCTTCTTTTCAATTCTTTTAGTTCTTAGGAGATTTAATTGATTCTCTAGACACAAGTCTTGGGGTAATTAGCTTCCTAGTTCGTCTTTCTCTTTTGCTTCTAATGCTCTGAAGACATTACTTCTCCTGCATTGATTGCCTTATTTAACTTCTCACAAACTTGCTTTAGAAGCCTGTTGTCTGTCTTCTTAAATAATTTCTTCAACTTGATTCTTCTTTTCTTCTTTCTGGGTTTCTCCTGTGGTAATTCTTTCTTCCCCTAGCTACAGTAGTGTCGACTTTGCCCATTTGGCTTTGTTTCTTCTAACTTTGCTTTCCGCTGCTATTTTTTAGATTTTTAAATTATCCATTTCAAGAGACTGTAAAATTATTCATTTTATAATGCCTTTTTTAAAAGTTCTGAGACCTTAAGCAAATCAGCATTTGTCAGGATCAGTTACATCGTCTGTTAAAAAAAAAGGGCCGGATTAAATGATTTCTATGTTCCAACAGCCCTTTAATTGTTGTGTACCTATTAAAGATCTAGCTAGATATTCTGTGGAAAGTAGTTGAAGAAGTGATAGTAATCTTCAGATGCTTGAACACGTAATATGTGGAAGAAAGTATAACATTTTTCTGTGTAACTTCAATAAGGAGACTAGGTTCATTTGGTGGAGGGAATGTGGAATTAATAGGAGGCACAATCTGGTTGAGTTTAAGGATCTTTTGGGGGGAAAAATAGACCCTTGAAAGATTTTGCTTTCCACTCACAGGTTCTTTTATGATCTTTTTCCCCTTAGGAGATTTGGCCTCTGGCTCTTCCAGGCAGGGAGACTGAGTTTTCTGTTGAGTCTTGCCCTCAGACTGAAAACCATAAACATTTGAACTCGGTGCCATTTTTCCCAATTATCAACATCATTGCAGTAGGTTTTTGGTTGCTGTCTTCATTTTGAGATAGCTGCTTTTATTTATTTTCCAGATTTATAGCTGTTACCTGAGGGAGAATGGGTCTAGTAGGGGCCACTTGGTGCTACTAAAACTGGAAAATTCTAAAGTTTCTTACTTGTTCAGGCAGGCGTTATTGTTTCTTGCTCCCATCAGTTTGATAAAATGAAAGAAATGGTTTCAAAGGGAAAATTCGTGCAAAAGATCAAGTGTATGTTAATTGTAATATTTTTAAATAAATGACTTTGTCCCTGCATTTTCAGTATGACAAAAATTCTACAGAGGAGATGGAGGAGAGAATTTAAAATGTGAACTGCAGGAGAAGGAGCATCTAGTTAGCAGTTTGCAAGCCGAGCTGACTCGGACAGAGGCAGAGCAACCTGTACAGGTATGTAGTAGTTCACCACTTCATGTCATTAAGCTAACAATTCAGCAAAGCCCATTGATTATTATATGCCAAAGATTTTTTAGGTGCCCAGTGGATATTTATCCATGTTATCTATCAATTTCCTTCTTTCCTTCTTGCCTTTTTTTCCCTCCCTTCCTTCTTTCCTAAGTATGATAATTTTATTGCACTATACAGTAGTATTTGCCATTTTTGTTTGATATTGATATAAATTTTTAAAAAATTATTTATTGATTAAGGTATTTCATATGTATCCTCATCACCCATTACCCCTTCCAACCATCCCTTTACCCCCCTTCCCCTGTCAGCACTTATGTCCTCACCCCACTAGTGTCCTTGTCCATTGATTAGGCTTATAAGTATGCATACAAATCATTTGATTGATCTCTTCTTCTTATGCCCACCCTCCCCTACCATCTCTCTGATGTTTGACAAGCAATGCCTCTCTGTCTCTAGATCTGCTTTTGTTCATCAGTTTATGCTGTTCATTATATTCTATATCTGGTTGCAGATAAGTCTTAATTGTTGTTGGAATCACTGGTAGCAATCACTGGTAGCTTTATTTGACTGGCTTATTTCACTTAGGATAATGCTCTCCAGTTCCATCCATGCTCTAGTTTGAAGCAGCCACCTTTTCCTTCTTCTTAAAGAATACCTTTCAGCATTTCATGTAATACTGGTCGATGTTGATGAACTCCGTTACCTTCTTCTTATCTGTGAAGTTCTTTATAAGACCTTCAATTCTGAATGATAGCTTCACTGGGTAGAGTAATCTTGGTTGTTGGTTCTTGCTCTTCATCACTTTGAAAATTTCTTGCCACTCTGGTCTGGCCTGCAGAGTTTATGTTGAGAAATCAGCTGACAATCGTATGGGTGCTGCCTTGTAGGTAATTAAGTGTTTTTCTCTTGCTGCTTTTAGTATTCTCTCTTTGTATTTTGCTGTTGGCATTTTAATTATGATGTGTCTTGGTGGAGTGGTCTTTGAATTCCTTTTGTTTGGGGTTCTGTGCACTTCCTGGACGTGTAAGTCTATTTCTCTCACCAGGTGGGGGAAGTTTCCAGTCATTATTTCTTCAAATAGGTTTTCAGTATCTTGCTCTCTCTCTCTCCTTCTGGCCACCCCCATAATTCTGATATTGGTAGGCTTGAAGTTTTCCCAGGGACTTCTTACACTGTCCTCAAATTTTTGGATTCTTTTTTCTTTTCTGGGTTGAATGTTTTTGACCTCTTGGAATTTCAAATCTTTAAGTTGATTCTTGCATTCTTCTAGGCTGCTATTGGGTTTTGTAAAATATTTCTTATTTCAGTCAGTGTATGTTTAATTTCCAGTTGATCCTTTTTCATATCCTTGAGGGTCTTGCTCATATCCCCCTTTGAGGGTCTTGCTCATAGCCTCAAGGGTCTCACTCATATGCTCCAGGGTTTAGCTCATGTCATCAAGGGTTTCGCTAATGTTAACGGCCTTTTCTAGGAGCCTCTTGAAAAACCTTATAACCGTGGTTTTGAACTCTATATCCAGTGGTTTGTTTCCCTCCAGTTCTTTCGTTTGTGTTCTGTGTCTTTCTCTCTGCATTTTCACTGCTTCTCTGAGGTGGCAGGATAGCTTTGTGTGCTAGGTATCTCGGTGTCCATTACCTGAGGTATACACACTTGGCATACACTTTGTGGACTGTGTGTACAGCCTTGTTGCAGTTAAGTCTTGATTGTTGTTGGAATCACTGGTAGCAATTGATCTCCAGGCCAGCTGGCAGTGATGTTCAGCTGTGTCTATGCTGGGATACAGCCTTATGCACCCAGAATTGCAAATTTGCCAAAGTTTCTGTGCTCAGCTTGGATGGGGCGGAGTTTCTTGGTGTGGCGTAATTTCAGGGTGGAGCCCACAGTCTTGGCTTACAGTCAGCCCCACCCCATGAGGTGACCATGTCTTAGTGTCCATGGGTAATCGCTGCAAGCACCTCTGTGAGAAAGTCACTTTCCGGTTTTGCCTGCTGTCAGACTGTCCTGGCCCAAATGAATTCGGAATCTAAGATTTTCACCTGGCACCTGGCTTCTGTGCAGTCGGAACTACTTTCCCCATCTGCCAGCCGCCAGCCACACAGTCAACAGATCCCCCTCAGGGTGAGCTCTCATGCACGCCCTCGGAGCTCCCCCTCTGGCTGTTCCCCCAAGATTCCTTCTCACACCACTGCCCGGAGCTCGATTCTCCTGCCAGACACCAGCAGCAGCCCAGTTCATCCTCTCTGGACACACTTGTGTGCAGGCCTCCTGGGCTCTGCCTTTGGCTCTTCCCCAGGAATTCTGCCCACTGTCCAGATTCTCTCTGTAAGGGCCTGGTTTCCCCCCGGGGTTTTGAGTGCAAAGCGAACTGGGTTCAGCGCACCATGGAGTTTTTCCCTCCTTTCTACTAGAGCACTCCTGCCAGGCGCTCAGACACTCCGTCCTCCCCAGCTCTGTGTGTGCGAGTCTCCAACCTTACTTAGGCTCTGCAGAGGCTCTGATTATCTGTGTACACTTCTGTGTCCCTCCAGTTTCAGAACTCCCAGTCAGCCAGGTTTCACATGGTTCTGGACAAAGTCCGTTTTCTTCTTCAGTTGTATTCTCACAATTTTTGTGAGGGGCAAAAGCATTAGTGTTTCCCAATGCTGCCATTTTAGTTTCTCTAGCATTAGATTGTTTTAATTCCTATTTGTATATATATTCCTTTTCCATAGGAAACATTTGAATGACAGATGGTAGAATTGGAACACTTTTCTGGTTTGAAAAGATCTGTTTGCTATCGTTCATTTATCCATCACTTCCCTTAGGGTTTGCATTGTATTTTCTTAGATCCATATAAGAACAAGAGAAGCCCTTTAGTTTTCTGGAAAGACAATAAGTATTGTCTAGTCGTTTAGACAATTTTATTCAACTACTCTTTTTATTTAAAATTTTGGGATCCCCATTTAATGGTTTTTGATATGTACTTTTTTTTCTTTGATAAAATTAGAATAATAAGGCTGTAAGTGAGATAATGTTTATAAAATCCTTAAGATTTACAAAATACCCTACTTATTATAATGGCTTGGGTTATAATTATTATTAGAGTTGGAAAGATCTCCTAAGTAAGGATATGAGTTTTGATAAGATTAAGTTAGAATGAAGAAACTCATGTTTAAAAACTAACACCTTTTCCTTGGTGCATGGCAATTTTTTATCTAAATACTAGCAATTACCCCAAGGATTGGTCCTGGAATTTAATGATAACACCAAAGAGAATGTTCTGGAACACTTGGCTTATACAAAGAACTTGGTGTTGCAATTGAAAGAGATCATTAGACAGAAAGATACTGAACTGCAGCAAAAGACTGAAGTTCTTCAGGTACCTTTTTTTTGACTCTTTCTTGGTGACTATATACTAAAAGATTATTATTGAATCTGCCTCTTATTTCCCACCATCAACAAAAGATGTCTACTTTTGTAATGTCTAGAAAAGTGATGAAGTGATGAATAAACCTTTATGTATTTATATCATTGTTTTCTGACAGAAAGATAAAAAGATTGATGATAAGAAAATAAAACCTGAACCTTCACACTAAGGCTGCTCATGCCAAAATAACTTCTTTGAATAGACAGATAGAAGAATTAAAGACACAAGGAGGGATTGCTTTTCATTCGGAAGGGCAACTCTCCAAGGTATGGTGACTAGGTATAATACATATTTTCTAAGTGGAAAAAAGCCTTTTTATATTGTATATTTTCACAAATCACAAATATTCATGAAGCTAAAGTAATAGAGCTCTAAATGATATGCTTATTGAACTTGGCAGTCTAGTTGGCCTGTGGGCCACATACAGTGCAAACAACAACAGGTCAGCAGAAAACATGGAAATGAAATGCGAGTTGTGACTTAAGACTTTCAGAAAATTAAAAAGACTGTTTTTATGCTAAGTGAAATAAGCCAGTCAGAGAAAGACTAATATCTCATGATCTCACTTATTTATGAAATCTAATGAGCAAAATAAATTGACCAACAAAGAAACTTCTGCGAGGCATGGAACAGAGTGACATATCTGGGTGGGGTGGGCACAGGAGGAGAAAAACCAAGATATTTTGTATATATATATGCATTGTCCATGGACATAGACCATGGTTAAGGTTTATGGTGGGAAGTAAGGTTGAGAAATGGGGGAGATTTGTAATACTTTCAACAATAAAAAATATACATTTTTAAAAATCTCATAATTCAAAACAAAAAAAGGGCTAAGATAAGTGAGGTTTTTAGGTAGGAGACACACATTGCTTTTGGAGACATTTCATTATTGGTTAGTACAGTGGTAAGCAAACTCATTAGTCAACAGAGACAAATATCAACAGTACAAAGATTGAAATTTCTTTGGAGAGCCAAATTTTTTAAACTTAAACTTCTTCTAATGCCACTTCTTCAAGGTAGACTCACCCAGGCCATGGTATTTTGTGGAGGGGCCACACTCACAGGGCCAAAGAGCTGTGTGGCTCGGTGTCCTGACCACTGAGTTAGAAGATAAGCTAGATGGTCTATAGGTCACTTCTGCAGCTGAAAGTTTTTAATTCAGTAACTTTATATAGAATCCTCCTATGTAATAAAGAGTTAATATGGAAATTGACCCTCACCCCCTTGCCCAAGATGGCCACCCATTTGTGGTCTAAGATGGCCACCCAAAGATTGCTGGCAGGGTTGGGTTGTTGTGGGTGATCAGGCCAGCAGGTGAGGATAGTGAGGGGCGATCCATCCGGCAGTGGAGGTTACTGTGCCGGAAGGGGAGGCATTTGTGAGGACCAGGTGGCAGGGGAGCAGGTAGGTATAGATCAGATTGGCAGGGGAGTGTTTAGGTGGTGATCAGACTGGCAGGCAGGCAAGCAGTTGGGAGCCAGCAGTCCTGAGTCCATAGGGATTGGGCCTACACCAGCAGTCGGACATCCCTGAAGGGGTCCCAGATTGGAGAGGCTGCAGGCTGGACTAAGAGACAACCCACAGCCCTCCATGCTCAAATTTTGTGCAGCAGGCCTCTAGTATTTTATTCCCTTGCATGGCCATATAAGGGTTAAAGTTTCATGCATTGTAGGCTCAGTTAGATTACCATGGCCTTGTATAAGGCATTTTCTCTAGACTGACAGCCACAACCAGTAATACAGTTTGAGGTTGGAGACAGAGGAATAAGGAAAGTGGTGTCTTTTGAAGAACAGAGCATTGTTTAAAAACTCCTCTGTGTTATCTTTCTGAGTTTGTTGTAGAATACGTGGAGGCTAATATATCACATGAGCCTATGATGTTTGTCCTTGACTTCACTCTGCACAAGAAGCCTTTTGCTTTTCGTAATTTCATTCTGTGTCACCCTTTGACCCACTAGTGCTCTTATTTTCAATTCTTTTAGTTTTTAGGAGATTTAATTGATTCTCCAGATACAAGTCTTGGGGTAATTAGCTTCCTAGTTTGTCTTTCTCTTTTGGTCTAATGCTCTGAAGACATTACTTCTCCTGCATTGATTGCATTATTTAGCTTCTCAAAAGCTTGCTTTAGAAGCCTGTTATCTGTCTTCTTATATAATTTCTTCAACTCGATTCTTCTTTTCTTCCTTCTGGGATTCTCCTGTGGGAATTATTTGTCCCCTCGCTACAGTAGTAGCTACTTTGCCCATTTGGCTTTGTTTCATCTTACTTTCTTTCCTGTGATAAGTTTTTTGATTTTTAAATTATTCATTTCGGGAGGCTGAAAAATTATTCATTTTATAATCTGCCTTTTTAATAGTTCTGAGACCTTAAGGAAATCAACCTTTTTTAGGATCAGTTACTTCCTCTGTTAAAAAAAGGGCTGGATTAAATGATTTAAAGTTACAAAAGCCCTTTAATTGTTGTATACCTATTAAAGATCTAGATATTCTGTGGAAAGTAGTTGAAGAAATGATAGTAATCTTCAGATGCTTGAACAAGTAATATGTGGAAGAAAGTATAAATTTTCTGTGTAACTACAATAGGGAGACTAGGTTCATTTGGGGGACGGAATGCGGAGTCAATAGTGAGGCACAATCTGGTTGAGTTTAAGGAGTTTTTTGGGGGGGAAATAGATTATTGAAAGATTTTGATTTCCAATCATGGGTTCTTTTATGATCTTTTGCCACTTAGGAGTTTTGGCCTCTGGCTCTTCCAGGCAGGGAGACTGAGTTTTCTGTTGAGTCTTGCCCTCAGACTAAAAGCCATAAACATGGGAAACTCGGTGCCTTTTTTCCCAACTATCAACATCATTCCTATAGGTTTTTGGTTGCTCTCCTCATTTTGAGATAGCTGCTTTTATTTCTTATCCAGATTTATAGCTGTTACCTGAGGGAGAATGAGTTTAGTAGCAGCCACTTGGTTCTGCTAAAACTGGAAAATTCTAAAGTTATTTACTTGTTTAAGCAGGGGTTATTTTTTCTTGCTCCCATCAGTTTGATAAAATGAAAAAAGTGGTTTCACAGGGAAAATCAAGCAAAAGATCAAATGTATGTTAATTGTAATATTTTTAAATAAGTGACTTTGTCACCTTCATTTTCAGCATGACAAGAGTTCTACAGAAGAGAATATGAAATGTGAACTGCAGGAGAAGGAGCCTCTAGTTAGCAGTTTGCAAGCCGAGCTGACTCAGGCAGAGGCAGAGCAAGCTGTACAGAGGGTATGTATGTAGTTCACCACTTCATGTCATTAAGCTAACAATTCAGCAAAGCCCATTGATTATTATATGCCAAAGATTTTTTAAGTGCACAGTGGTTATTTATCCATGTTACCTATCAATTTCCTTCTTGCCTTTCTGTCCCTCCCTTCCTTTTTTCCTAAGTATGATAATTTTATTAGACAATACAGTAGTATTTGCCATTTTTGGTTGATATATATATATATATATATATATATATATATATATTTAAATTTCTTTTTTGATTAAGGTATTTCATATGTGTCCTCATCACCCATTACCCCTTTCAATCCTCCCTATCTGACTTCCCTTCCCCCGTCACCACTTATGGCCTCACCCCCCTGGTGTCCATGTCCATTGATTAGGCTTATAAGAATGCATACAAATCATTTGGTTGATTTCTTCCCCTTTATCCCCACCCCCCTCTACCATCCCTCTGCGGTTTGACAGTCAACGCTGCTTTTTCTCTGAATCTGATTTTGTTCATCAGCTTATGTTGTTCATTATATTCCATAAATGAGTGAGATCATGTGATACTTAGCTTTCTTTGACTGGCTTGTTTCACTTAGGATAATGCTCTCCAGTTCCATCCATGCTCTAGTTTGAAGCAGCCACCTTTTTCTTCTTCTTAAAGAATACCTTTCAGCATTTCATATAATACTGGTTTGGTGTTGATGAACTCCGTTAGCTTATTCTTATCTGTGAAGCTCTTTATCTGACCTTCAATTCTGAATGATAGCTTCACTGGGTACAATGATCTTGGTTGTAGGTTCTTGCTATTCATCACTTTGACAATTTCATGCCAAGGTCCAGTTACTTTGTTGGTCAAATTTATTTTGCTCATTAGATTCCATAGATCCCAGTTGGTAGTGTCGCTTTGTGTGGTAGGTATCTCGGCCTCCCCTGTTACCTGAGGTGTACACACTTGGCATACCTTTTCCAGACTGTGTGTACCGCCTAGTTGCAGATAAGTCTTGATTGTTGTTAGAATAACTGGGAGGAATTGACCTCCAGGCCCACTGGCTGTGAGGATCAGCTATGTCTATGCCAGGAGAGACAGCCTTATGGGCCAAGAATTGCAATTTGCCAAAGTTTCTGTGCTCAGCTTGGATGATGCGGAGTTTCTGGGTGTGCAGGAGTTTCAGGGTGCTGCCCACAGCCTTGGGTTCCAGTCAGCCCCACTGCAGGAGGTCACTGGGTCCTAGTGTCCCCAGGTAATCGCTGCCAGCACCTCTGCAAGAATCGCGCCCTCCCGTTTCTGGTTCTGCCAGACCTTCCAATCCCCAGTTTATCCGGAATCTCAGATTATTGCTTGGTACCTGGGTTCCGTGAAGTTGGAACTCCTTTCTCCCTTCCTGCAGATGTCAGCCACAAAATGAACAGATCGCCCTCATGGTGAGCACTCATGCACGCCCCCAAAGCTCCATCTCTGGCTGTTCCCCCAAGGTTCCTCCTCACAGCACTGCCTGGAGCTGGTTTCTCCTTCCTGACACCACCAGCAGCCCATTTCCTCCTCTCTGGGCACACTTGTGTGCACGCCTCATGTGCTTTGCCTTTGGCTCTTCCCCTGGGATTCTACTCACAGTCCAGATTCTCCAGGTAAGGGCTTGGGTCCCCCAGGTTTTGAGTGCAAATGGACCTGGGTTCATTGCAGCCTGGAGTTTTTGTCTCCTTTCTACTAGAGCACTCCTGCCAGGAGCTCAGACACCCCGTTCTCTCCAGCTGTGTGTGCAAGTCTCCCACCTTACTTAGGCTCTGCAGAGGCTCTGATTATCTGTGTACACTTCTGTGTCCCTCCAGTTTCAGAACTTCCAGTCACCCATGTTTCCCATGGTTCTGGACAATGTCCGTTTTGTCCTTTAGTTTTACTCTCAAAATTGTTGTGCTGGTCAAAAGCCTTGGTGTTTTCGTATGCCGCCATCTTGTTTTTTCTAGCATTAGATTATTTTAATTCCTATTTGTATATATATATTCCTTTTCCATAGGAAATATTTGAGTGACAGATGGTAGAATTGAAACACCTTTCTGCTTGGAGAAGGTCTGTTTGCTATCGTTAATTTATCCATCACTTCTCTTAGGGTTTGCATTGTATTTTCTTACGTCCATGTAAGAGAAGAGAAGCCATTTAGTTTTCTGGAAAGATAAGAAGTATCGTCTAGTGGTTAAGACAATTTTATTCAACTACTCTTTTAATTTAAAATTTTAGGGTCCCCATTTAATGGTTAGTGATATGTACTTTATTTTTTTTCTTTGACAAAATTAGAATAATAAGGCTGTAAGTTAGATAATGTTTATAATATCCTTAACATTTACAAAATATCCAACATATTATAATGTCTCTGGTTATAATTATTATTGGATTAGAGTTGGAAAGATTTCCTAAGTTAGAATATGAGTGTGATAAGATTAAGTTTGAATGAGGATACTCATGTTTAAAAACTAATACCCTTTCCTTGGTGCATGGAAACTTTTCATCTAAATACTAGCAATTACCCCAAGAATTGCTCCTGGATTTTAATGATAAAACCAAAGAGGATGTTCTGGAACACCTGGCTTACAGAAAGAACTTGGTGTTGCAATTGAAAGAGATCATTAGACAGAAAGATACTGAACTGCAGCAAAAGACTGAAGATTTTCAGGTACCATTCTTTGGCACTTTCTTCGTGACTATATACTAAAGGATTATTTTTGAATCTGCCTCTTATTTCCCACCTTCAACAAAAGATGTCTTCTTTTGAATGGCTAGATAAGTGGTCAATAAACATTTAAGTATTTATTGTCATTGTTCTCTGACAGGAAGATAAAAAGACTGCTGATAAGAAAATAAAAAAACCTGAAACGTCATGCTGTAAGGCAGCACAGTTAGAAGCAGTGACCAGTAAACTGCACCCTGAAAATGTAAGGAGGCACTAAATTCGGCAGGCGCCAGCCAGACTAGATCAGTAAGACCCACGTCCTGCTATCACAGCAGGGTGAGATGCCCCAGAGCACTAACAAGGAGGTGAAACACAGGTCTTTCCACCCAGCTGGTCAAGGGTCCTAGGAAATTGCCAAACCATGGCCTTGGGAAAACAAAATGTAAATATTCCCTTTGTGACATCCAGTGCTTCATGTTGTTACAACTCTACTTTAGGCCATAAATCCTGTTACAACTCTACTTTAGGCCATAAATCCTGTTACAACTCTACTTTAGGTCATAAGGGGTCACGCCTGAGGGGGGGGGGGGGTAGCAGGCCAGAGGGCCGCAATGCCAGGAAGCCTAAACTCTGTGTAACTGAAAACCCCTGAATGTCCTGACTCCCACCCCCATAGATAAGGTCTTTTGTTTGTGACTCTGTATAAATACCCTGCTGTACTCTGGTTCGGGGCTCTCAGCCTCTACTCTGACTTCAGGGTAGGTTGTGAGCCCCAGCATGCTTGGTGAATAAACCCTTTGCTGTTTGCATGAGAACGTCTCTTGGTGCCTTTGTGAGAGCTGAGGGCGTCCCGGACTTAACAATGCTAAGGCCGATCTGGCCAAAATAACTTCTTTATATAGACAGATAGAAGAATTAAAGCCACAAGGAGGGATTGCTTTTCAGTCAGAAGGGCAACTCTGCAAGGTATGGTGACTAGGTCTAATACATATTTTCTATGTGGAAAAAAGCCTTCTTAATATAGCATATTTTCACTAATCACAAATATTTATGAAGCTAAAGCAATAGAGGGTAGAAAGCAGTTAGGAAAGAATCAGTGTATTTACTGAAAAAAAGAGCAGGGGCATTAGAAGAGAGAACGTCCTGGCAAGTTAGCTAGGGAAGCAAAAGGAGAGACTCAGACCCCAAGAGTCTTAAACTTAGAGGAAGAGGACTGACAGGGCTGGGGCTCCTTTCCACTTAATCCCCAGGAGCTCAGGGTAATCTTACAAGTGGAGGGCAGGTCTGTTGGTCTCCTGGTGGACACTGGGCAGCCTATTCAGTCTCGACAGAGCCGATGGAACCCGTAACCTCTAAGGAGACATCAGTCCAGGAAGCCAATGGACACATTGCCTGTTTTCCTTGGATATCAAAAAGGACTGTGGACCTCGGAAGGAACATGGTAACATTTTTGGTCATGCTAGAATGCCTGTACACCTGACTTGGACACCACCATATCCTTTGAGGGGGACAGAGCACACCCCACCGTGGGTCCAAGGAACCCGGGTCCGGTTACATCCTCCCCTGCCTGTGCTCTTTTAAACTGTCTTCTTTCAGAGGAATATCTCTTACAGGAAATGGAAAAAGCAGTGCTGGAGGAAGAGCATAAGCCCTCCACCTACTTGAAGGAATTACAGCGTCTCTATCCCATAGTCGGGGCAGAAAACAACCCCTCTGGGTTGGCAAGTCATCAAGTTCCTGTAGTAGTCAATTGCAAGCCACCATCAGTCCAGCTCAGTGGGCACTTAAGCAGCTAAAGAAGGCTCTCGTCTCAGCGCCTGCCCTAGCCTTGCCAGCCGTTACCACGACCTTCCTCCTCTACTTAAGTGAGGTAAGGGGCATTGCCAAAGGGGTTCTCACTCAGACTCTAGGTCCCTGGAAGAGACCTGTTGCCTATCTGTCTAAGAGACTAGGCCCTGTGGCAGCAGAGTGGCCAGCATGCCTCTGGGCTGTGGCCACCACAGCATTGCTGGTAAAGGAGGCAGATAAGCTGACTCTGGGCCAGGAAGTAGCCCTGGCAACACCCCATACTGTGGAGGGCCTCCTTCAAGGTGCTCTGGAGAAATGGACATAAAACACCAGGATCGCCCAGTGCCAAGCTCTTCTCCTAGACCAGCCCCTCAGCCGGTTCCATAAGACACTGGCCATCAACCCTGCCAGCCTGCTCCAGATGATGATCCGGAGAAACCCATTCGTGACTGCATAGAGGTAACAGACCTGACAGATGTCCCGCTATCATCACCAGACAAGGTGCTGTTTACAGACGGGAGCAGTTATGTTCAGGATGGGATCTGATATGCAGGAGCAGCGGTAGTCACCCTAGACCAATACCATTTGGGCACAGTCTCTGAACAAGGGGACATATTGCCATCCCCCAAGAAAAAGGGTTGCCAACTTTAGCCGGAAAAGACATTAATAATAAGGAAGAGATTTAAGCCTTATTAGAAGTCATCTAGCTCCCAAGAGCAATTGCAATAGTGCACTACAAAGGACATCAGAAGGGGGAGACAATTAAAACCAGAGAAAGTAGAGCTGCAAATCAAACTGCCAAGGAAGCCACCCAAAAACCAGTGGGGCCTTTACAAATTTTAGTAAACCTGCTGGACCCCAGACCCCCTCCTACACCAAACAAGAGGAGGAATTGGCAGAACAGAAGCAAGCCACCAAAGGACCAGATGGTTGGTGGACCAGACTGTTGGTCCCAGAGGCTCTAGGTTGGACGTTGGTCTCCCAGTGACACCAGCAGAGCATCAGGCTACCACCTAGAGGTCACCAAGACTTCTGAACTTCTGCGAGGCAGGTACTAGATACCAAGCTTAGATAAGATAATTAAAAATATAGTCACCAGAAATACTGTCTGTGTACAGATAAAATGCTAAACAAGGTAAGAGGGTACGCCTGAGAATTCAGGCCCCAAGGATGTTCCACAGGAGAGCATTAGAAGGTATATTTCACAGAGATTAAGCCACCAGCGTCAGGGAATAAATACCTGCTAGTTCTTATAGACACCTTCTTGGGATAGGTTAAACTATACCCCACTAGGACAGAAATTACCTCTAGAATAATTAAGAAATTATTCCAGGAGATTATACCTAGGTTAGGGCTGCCAGTAGTCATAGGATCAGATAACAGCCCCACCTTTATAGCCAAGGTATCTCAAAGTATAGCTCAAGCCTAGGCACAATTGGAAACTCCATTGTGCATACCAGCCACAAAGATCAGGACGGGCAGGAGCAGGGCTCTAAAAAGGAGTTTAACTAGATTTATCCTAGAAACCGGTGAAAACTGGACCAACCTCCTGTCTTTGCCCTCTTATGGGCCAGGTGTGTCCCCTACCAGGAGGGGTTCCTCTTTTTGAGATCATATATAGTAGACCTCTCCTCATCCATCCGAGGGTCAGAGGAAACTAAAAGCTGGAATTCATAACCATTCCTTGCTCAAGTCCTCACAGGTTCTGCAGTTTACCCAGAGAGCCACCCATAAGCTGGTTTGAAATGCACCGCCCCTGCCCACCGCGGACCCTGTATATCCCTTCCAGCCCAGGGACACAGCGTGGGTAAAGAAGTTCACTGCCCAAGGACTCACCCCAACCTGAAAGGGACACTCAGCTGTTATCCTGAGCACGCCCACTGTGTCCAGACTGGCTACACCACCCCCAGCTCCTGCAGCAGGAAACAGCCGGGATCCTGGCAACCAGCAGCCTCACCTGTGAGATCCCTAGCCTGGGCTCCACGCGGGCCAGGAGGAGACTCAACGCCTACAGGAGGGAACTGGACTTCAGTGGGGACAGTACTAATGGGGACTGTGGGTCGGGGGGTTTTGGTAATTGTAAGAACATTTTTACTAACCAGTGAGAAAGTCCGAGACCATGTAGGGCTAGATATACTAGAGGACAAGAGAGCAGAAACAGAAACAACAACAAAAAAGAATTATTGCTCTAGTTCCTAGCTTGTCACCTTGAAGACTAAAACCAGAGGAGTAACAGTCTGGCACCAATTATGTAGATAAGACAGAGATAGGACTCTGCCTCCTTCCCCTGGTGACTAGCAATCCCCATGCCCCTCTTGCCTTGACCTAGGAAGTGGTGAACCCAACGGGGCAAGTAGTCTGGTCAGTCAAAGGGACCCATACACCAGGTGCCTGGTGGCCCACCTTGCACCCGGATGTGTGTACAGTACTAAATGAACCAGATGGTCTCTAGGATTAGAGACCGGACAAAGAAAAGGGGGGAATGTAAGGCAGCAGAGTTAGAAGCAGTGACCGGTAAACTGCACCCTGAAAATGTAAGGAGGCACCAAATCTGGCAGGCGCCAGCCAGACTAGATCAGTAAGACCCAGTCCTGCTATCACACCAGGGTGAGATGCCCCAGAGCACTAACAAGGAGGTGAAACACAGGTCTTTCCACCCAGCTTGGCAAGGGTCTTAGGAAATTGCCAAACCATGGTCTTGGGAAAACAAAATGTAAATATTCCCTTTGTGACATCCAGGGCTTCATGTTGTTACAACTCTACTTTAGGCCATAAATCCTGTTACAACTCTACTTTAGGTCATAAGGGGTCACGCCTGAGGGGGGGGGGGGGTAGCAGGCCAGAGGGCCGCAATGCCAGGAAGCCTAAACTCTGTGTAACTGAAAACCCCTGAATGTCCTGACTCCCACCCCCCATAGATAAGGTCTTTTGTTTGTGGCTCTGTATAAATACCCTGCTGTACTCTGGTTCGGGGCTCTCAGCCTCTACTCTGACTTCAGGGTAGGTTGTGAGCCCCAGCATGCTTGGTGAATAAACCCTTTGCTGTTTGCATGAGAAAGTCTCTTGGTGCCTTTGTGAGAGCTGAGGGCGTCCCGGACTTAACAATGCTAAGGCCGATCTGGCCAAAATAACTTCTTTATATAGACAGATAGAAGAATTAAAGCCACAAGGAGGGATTGCTTTTCAGTCAGAAGGGCAACTCTGCAAGGTATGGTGACTAGGTCTAATACATATTTTCTATGTGGAAAAAAGCCTTCTTAATATAGCATATTTTCACTAATCACAAATATTTATGAAGCTAAAGCAATAGAGGGTAGAAAGCAGTTAGGAAAGAATCAGTGTATTTACTGAAAAAAAGAGCAGGGGCATTAGAAGAGAGAACGTCCTGGCAAGTTAGCTAGGGAAGCAAAAGGAGAGACTCAGACCCCAAGAGTCTTAAACTTAGAGGAAGAGGACTGACAGGGCTGGGGCTCCTTTCCACTTAATCCCCAGGAGCTCAGGGTAATCTTACAAGTGGAGGGCAGGTCTGTTGGTCTCCTGGTGGACACTGGGCAGCCTATTCAGTCTCGACAGAGCCGATGGAACCCGTAACCTCTAAGGAGACATCAGTCCAGGAAGCCAATGGACACATTGCCTGTTTTCCTTGGATATCAAAAAGGACTGTGGACCTCGGAAGGAACATGGTAACATTTTTGGTCATGCTAGAATGCCTGTACACCTGACTTGGACACCACCATATCCTTTGAGGGGGACAGAGCACACCCCACCGTGGGTCCAAGGAACCCGGGTCCGGTTACATCCTCCCCTGCCTGTGCTCTTTTAAACTGTCTTCTTTCAGAGGAATATCTCTTACAGGAAATGGAAAAAGCAGTGCTGGAGGAAGAGCATAAGCCCTCCACCTACTTGAAGGAATTACAGCGTCTCTATCCCATAGTCGGGGCAGAAAACAACCCCTCTGGGTTGGCAAGTCATCAAGTTCCTGTAGTAGTCAATTGCAAGCCACCATCAGTCCAGCTCAGTGGGCACTTAAGCAGCTAAAGCAGGCTCTCGTCTCAGCGCCTGCCCTAGCCTTGCCAGCCGTTACCACGACCTTCCTCCTCTACTTAAGTGAGGTAAGGGGCATTGCCAAAGGGGTTCTCACTCAGACTCTAGGTCCCTGGAAGAGACCTGTTGCCTATCTGTCTAAGAGACTAGGCCCTGTGGCAGCAGAGTGGCCAGCATGCCTCTGGGCTGTGGCCACCACAGCATTGCTGGTAAAGGAGGCAGATAAGCTGACTCTGGGCCAGGAACTAGCCCTGGCAACACCCCATACTGTGGAGGGCCTCCTTCAAGGTGCTCTGGAGAAATGGACATAAAACACCAGGATCGCCCAGTGCCAAGCTCTTCTCCTAGACCAGCCCCTCAGCCGGTTCCATAAGACACTGGCCATCAACCCTGCCAGCCTGCTCCAGATGATGATCCGGAGAAACCCATTCGTGACTGCATAGAGGTAACAGACCTGACAGATGTCCCGCTATCATCACCAGACAAGGTGCTGTTTACAGACGGGAGCAGTTATGTTCAGGATGGGATCTGATATGCAGGAGCAGCGGTAGTCACCCTAGACCAATACCATTTGGGCACAGTCTCTGAACAAGGGGACATATTGCCATCCCCCAAGAAAAAGGGTTGCCAACTTTAGCCGGAAAAGACATTAATAATAAGGAAGAGATTTAAGCCTTATTAGAAGTCATCTAGCTCCCAAGAGCAATTGCAATAGTGCACTACAAAGGACATCAGAAGGGGGAGACAATTAAAACCAGAGAAAGTAGAGCTGCAAATCAAACTGCCAAGGAAGCCACCCAAAAACCAGTGGGGCCTTTACAAATTTTAGTAAACCTGCTGGACCCCAGACCCCCTCCTACACCAAACAAGAGGAGGAATTGGCAGAACAGAAGCAAGCCACCAAAGGACCAGATGGTTGGTGGACCAGACTGTTGGTCCCAGAGGCTCTAGGTTGGACGTTGGTCTCCCAGTGACACCAGCAGAGCATCAGGCTACCACCTAGAGGTCACCAAGACTTCTGAACTTCTGCGAGGCAGGTACTAGATACCAAGCTTAGATAAGATAATTAAAAATATAGTCACCAGAAATACTGTCTGTGTGCAGATAAAATGCTAAACAAGGTAAGAGGGTACGCCTGAGAATTCAGGCCCCAAGGATGTTCCACAGGAGAGCATTAGAAGGTATATTTCACAGAGATTAAGCCACCAGCGTCAGGGAATAAATACCTGCTAGTTCTTATAGACACCTTCTTGGGATAGGTTAAACTATACCCCACTAGGACAGAAATTACCTCTAGAATAATTAAGAAATTATTCCAGGAGATTATACCTAGGTTAGGGCTGCCAGTAGTCATAGGATCAGATAACAGCCCCACCTTTATAGCCAAGGTATCTCAAAGTATAGCTCAAGCCTAGGCACAATTGGAAACTCCATTGTGCATACCAGCCACAAAGATCAGGACGGGCAGGAGCAGGGCTCTAAAAAGGAGTTTAACTAGATTTATCCTAGAAACCGGTGAAAACTGGACCAACCTCCTGTCTTTGCCCTCTTATGGGCCAGGTGTGTCCCCTACCAGGAGGGGTTCCTCTTTTTGAGATCATATATAGTAGACCTCTCCTCATCCATCCGAGGGTCAGAGGAAACTAAAAGCTGGAATTCATAACCATTCCTTGCTCAAGTCCTCACAGGTTCTGCAGTTTACCCAGAGAGCCACCCATAAGCTGGTTTGAAATGCACCGCCCCTGCCCACCGCGGACCCTGTATATCCCTTCCAGCCCAGGGACACAGCGTGGGTAAAGAAGTTCACTGCCCAAGGACTCACCCCAACCTGAAAGGGACACTCAGCTGTTATCCTGAGCACGCCCACTGTGTCCAGACTGGCTACACCACCCCCAGCTCCTGCAGCAGGAAACAGCCGGGATCCTGGCAACCAGCAGCCTCACCTGTGAGATCCCTAGCCTGGGCTCCACGCGGGCCAGGAGGAGACTCAACGCCTACAGGAGGGAACTGGACTTCAGTGGGGACAGTACTAATGGGGACTGTGGGTCGGGGGGTTTTGGTAATTGTAAGAACATTTTTACTAACCAGTGAGAAAGTCCAAGACCATGTAGGGCTAGATATACTAGAGGACAAGAGAGCAGAAACAGAAACAACAACAAAAAAGAATTATTGCTCTAGTTCCTAGCTTGTCACCTTGAAGACTAAAACCAGAGGAGTAACAGTCTGGCACCAATTATGTAGATAAGACAGAGATAGGACTCTGCCTCCTTCCCCTGGTGACTAGCAATCCCCATGCCCCTCTTGCCTTGACCTAGGAAGTGGTGAACCCAACGGGGCAAGTAGTCTGGTCAGTCAAAGGGACCCATACACCAGGTGCCTGGTGGCCTACCTTGCACCCGGATGTGTGTACAGTACTAAATGAACCAGATGGTCTCTAGGATTAGAGACCGGACAAAGAAAAGGGGGGAATGTAAGGCAGCAGAGTTAGAAGCAGTGACCGGTAAACTGCACCCTGAAAATGTAAGGAGGCACCAAATCCGGCAGGCGCCAGCCAGACTAGATCAGTAAGAACCATGTCCTGCTATCACAGCAGGGTGAGATGCCCCAGAGCACTAACAAGGAGGTGAAACACAGGTCTTTCCACCCAGCTTGGCAAGGGTCTTAGGAAATTGCCAAACCATGGTCTTGGGAAAACAAAATGTAAATATTCCCTTTGTGACATCCAGGGCTTCATGTTGTTACAACTCTACTTTAGGCCATAAATCCTGTTACAACTCTACTTTAGGCCATAAATCCTGTTACAACTCTACTTTAGGTCATAAGGGGTCACACCTGAGGGGGTTGGGGGGTAGCAGGCCAGAGGGCCGCAATGCCAGGAAGCCGAAACTCTGTGTAACTGAAAACCTCTGAATGTCCTGACTCCCACCCCCCATAGACAAGGTCTTTTGTTTGTGACTCTGTATAAATACCCTGCTGTACTCTGGTTCGGGGCTCTCAGCCTCTACTCTGACTTCAGGGTAGGTTGTGAGCCCCAGCATGCTTGGTGAATAAACCCTTTGCTGTTTGCATGAGAACGTCTCTTGGTGCCTTTGTGAGAGCGGAGGGCGTCCCGGACTTAACAATGCTAAGGCCGATCTGGCCAAAATAACTTCTTTATATAGACAGATAGAAGAATTAAAGCCACAAGGAGGGATTGCTTTTCAGTCAGAAGGGCAACTCTGCAAGGTATGGTGACTAGGTCTAATACATATTTTCTATGTGGAAAAAAGCCTTCTTAATATAGCATATTTTCACTAATCACAAATATTTATGAAGCTAAAGCAATAGAGGGTAGAAAGCAGTTAGGAAAGACTCAGTGTATTTACTGAAAAAAAGAGCAGGGGCATTAGAAGAGAGAACGTCCTGGCAAGTTAGCTAGGGAAGCAAAAGGAGAGACTGAGACCCCAGGAGTCTTAAACTTAGAGGAAGAGGACTGACAGGGCTGGGGCTCCTTTCCACTTAATCCCCAGGAGCTCAGGGTAATCTTACAAGTGGAGGGCAGGTCTGTTGGTCTCCTGGTGGACACTGGGCAGCCTATTCAGTCTCGACAGGGCTGATGGAACCCGTAACCTCTAAGGAGACATCAGTCCAGGAAGCCAATGGACACATTGCCTGTTTTCCTTGGATATCAAAAAGGACTGTGGACCTCGGAAGGAACATGGTAACATTTTTGGTCATGCTAGAATGCCTGTACACCTGACTTGGACACTACCATATCCTTTGAGGGAGACAGAGCACACCCCACCGTGGGTCCAAGGAACCCGGGTCCGGTTACATCCTCCCCTGCCTGTGCTCTTTTAACCTGTCTTCTTTCAGAGGAATATCTCTTACAGGAAATGGAAAAAGCAGTGCTGGAGGAAGAGCATAAGCCCTCCACCTACTTGAAGGAATTACAGCGTCTCTATCCCATAGTCTGGGCAGAAAACAAACCCTCTGGGTTGGCAAGTCATCAAGTTCCTGTACTAGTCAATTGCAAGCCACCATCAGTCCAGCTCAGCCACTGAGCTGGACTGAAGTGAAACAGTGGGCACTTAAGCAGCTAAAGAAGGCTCTCATCTCAGCGCCTGCCCTAGCCTTGCCAGCCGTTACCACGACCTTCCTCCTCTACTTAAGTGAGGTAAGGGGCATTGCCAAAGGGGTTCTCACTCAGACTCTAGGTCCCTGGAAGAGACCTGTTGCCTATCTGTCTAAGAGACTAGACCCTGTGGCAGCAGAGTGGCCAGCATGCCTCTGGGCTGTGGCCACCACAGCATTGCTGGTAAAGGAGGCAGATAAGCTGACTCTGGGCCAGGAACTAGCCCTGGCAACACCCCATACTGTGGAGGGCCTCCTTCAAGGTGCTCTGGAGAAATGGACATAAAACACCAGGATCGCCCAGTGCCAAGCTCTTCTCCTAGACCAGCCCCTCAGCCGGTTCCATAAGCCACTGGCCATCAACCCTGCCAGCCTGCTCCAGATGATGATCCGGAGGAACCCATTCGTGACTGCATAGAGGTAACAGACCTGACAGATGTCCCGCTATCATCACCAGACAAGGTACTGTTCACAGACGGGAGCAGTTATGTTCAGGATGGGATCTGATATGCAGGAGCAGCGGTAGTCACCCTAGACCAATACCATTTGGGCACAGTCTCTGAACAAGGGGACATATTGCCATCCCCCAAGAAAAAGGGTTACCAACTTTAGCCGGAAAAGACATTAATAATAAGGAAGAGATTTAAGCCTTATTAGAAGTCATCTAGCTCCCAAGAGCAATTGCAATAGTGCACTACAAAGGACATCAGAAGGGGGAGACAATTAAAACCAGAGAAAGTAGAGCTGCAAATCAAACTGCCAAGGAAGCCACCCAAAAACCAGTGGGGCCTTTACAAATTTTAGTAAACCTGCTGGACCCCAGACCCCCTCCTACACCAAACAAGAGGAGGAATTGGCAGAACAGAAGCAAGCCACCAAAGGACCAGATGGTTGGTGGACCAGACTGTTGGTCCCAGAGGCTCTAGGTTGGACGTTGGTCTCCCAGTGACACCAGCAGAGCATCAGGCTACCACCTAGAGGTCACCAAGACTTCTGAACTTCTGCGAGGCAGGTACTAGATACCAAGCTTAGATAAGATAATTAAAAATATAGTCACCAGAAATACTGTCTGTGTGCAGATAAAATGCTAAACAAGGTAAGAGGGTACGCCTGAGAATTCAGGCCCCAAGGATGTTCCACAGGAGAGCATTAGAAGGTATATTTCACAGAGATTAAGCCACCAGCGTCAGGGAATAAATACCTGCTAGTTCTTATAGACACCTTCTTGGGATAGGTTAAACTATACCCCACTAGGACAGAAATTACCTCTAGAATAATTAAGAAATTATTCCAGGAGATTATACCTAGGTTAGGGCTGCCAGTAGTCATAGGATCAGATAACAGCCCCACCTTTATAGCCAAGGTATCTCAAAGTATAGCTCAAGCCTAGGCACAATTGGAAACTCCATTGTGCATACCAGCCACAAAGATCAGGACGGGCAGGAGCAGGGCTCTAAAAAGGAGTTTAACTAGATTTATCCTAGAAACCGGTGAAAACTGGACCAACCTCCTGTCTTTGCCCTCTTACGGGCCAGGTGTGTCCCCTACCAGGAGGGGTTCCTCTTTTTGAGATCATATATAGTAGACCTCTCCTCATCCATCCGAGGGTCAGAGGAAACTAAAAGCTGGAATTCATAACCATTCCTTGCTCAAGTCCTCACAGGTTCTGCAGTTTACCCAGAGAGCCACCCATAAGCTGGTTTGAAATGCACAGCCCCTGCCCACCGCGGACCCTGTATATCCCTTCCAGCCCAGGGACACAGCGTGGGTAAAGAAGTTCACTGCCCAAGGACTCACCCCAACCTGAAAGGGACACTCAGCTGTTATCCTGAGCACGCCCACTGTGTCCAGACTGGCTACACCACCCCCAGCTCCTGCAGCAGGAAACAGCCGGGATCCTGGCAACCAGCAGCCTCACCTGTGAGATCCCTAGCCTGGGCTCCACGTGGGCCAGGAGGAGACTCAACGCCTACAGGAGGGAACTGGACTTCAGTGGGGACAGTACTAATGGGGACTGTGGGTCGGGGGGTTTTGGTAATTGTAAGAACATTTTTACTAACCAGTGAGAAAGTCCGAGACCATGTAGGGCTAGATATACTAGAGGACAAGAGAGCAGAAACAGAAACAACAACAAAAAAGAATTATTGCTCTAGTTCCTAGCTTGTCACCTTGAAGACTAAAACCAGAGGAGTAACAGTCTGGCACCAATTATGTAGATAAGACAGAGATAGGACTCTGCCTCCTTCCCCTGGTGACTAGCAATCCCCATGCCCCTCTTGCCTTGACCTAGGAAGTGGTGAACCCAACGGGGCAAGTAGTCTGGTCAGTCAAAGGGACCCATACACCAGGTGCCTGGTGGCCCACCTTGCACCCGGATGTGTGTACAGTACTAAATGAACCAGATGGTCTCTAGGATTAGAGACCGGACAAAGAAAAGGGGGGAATGTAAGGCAGCAGAGTTAGAAGCAGTGACCGGTAAACTGCACCCTGAAAATTTAAGGAGGCACCAAATCTGGCAGGCGCCAGCCAGACTAGATCAGTAAGACCCAGTCCTGCTATCACACCAGGGTGAGATGCCCCAGAGCACTAACAAGGAGGTGAAACACAGGTCTTTCCACCCAGCTGGTCAAGGGTCTTAGGAAATTGCCAAACCATGGTCTTGGGAAAACAAAATGTAAATATTCCCTTTGTGACATCCAGGGCTTCATGTTGTTACAACTCTACTTTAGGCCATAAATCCTGTTACAACTCTACTTTAGGTCATAAGGGGTCACGCCTGAGGGGGGGGCGCGGGTAGCAGGCCAGAGGGCCGCAATGCCAGGAAGCCGAAACTCTGTGTAACTGAAAACCTCTGAATGTCCTGACTCCCACCCCTCATAGATAAGGTCTTTTGTTTGTGGCTCTGTATAAATACCCTGCTGTACTCTGGTTCGGGGCTCTCAGCCTCTACTCTGACTTCAGGGTAGGTTGTGAGCCCCAGCATGCTTGGTGAATAAACCCTTTGCTGTTTGCATGAGAACGTCTCTTGGTGCCTTTGTGAGAGCGGCGGGCGTCCCGGACTTAACAATGCTAAGGCCGATCTGGCCAAAATAACTTCTTTATATAGACAGATAGAAGAATTAAAGCCACAAGGGGGGATTGCTTTTCAGTCAGAAGGGCAACTCTGCAAGGTATGGTGACTAGGTCTAATACATATTTTCTATGTGGAAAAAAGCCTTCTTAGTATAGCATATTTTCACTAATCACAAATATTTATGAAGCTAAAGCAATAGAGGGTAGAAAGCAGTTAGGAAAGAATCAGTGTATTTACTGAAAAAAAGAGCAGGGGCATTAGAAGAGAGAACGTCCTGGCAAGTTAGCTAGGGAAGCAAAAGGAGAGACTCAGACCCCAAGAGTCTTAAACTTAGAGGAAGAGGACTGACAGGGCTGGGGCTCCTTTCCACTTAATCCCCAGGAGCTCAGGGTAATCTTACAAGTGGAGGGCAGGCCTGTTGGTCTCCTGGTGGACACTGGGCAGCCTATTCAGTCTCGACAGGGCTGATGGAACCCGTAACCTCTAAGGAGACATCAGTCCAGGAAGCCAATGGACACATTGCCTGTTTTCCTTGGATATCAAAAAGGACTGTGGACCTCGGAAGGAACATGGTAACATTTTTGGTCATGCTAGAATGCCTGTACACCTGACTTGGACACTACCATATCCTTTGAGGGAGACAGAGCACACCCCACCGTGGGTCCAAGGAACCCGGGTCCGGTTACATCCTCCCCTGCCTGTGCTCTTTTAACCTGTCTTCTTTCAGAGGAATATCTCTTACAGGAAATGGAAAAAGCAGTGCTGGAGGAAGAGCATAAGCCCTCCACCTACTTGAAGGAATTACAGCGTCTCTATCCCATAGTCTGGGCAGAAAACAAACCCTCTGGGTTGGCAAGTCATCAAGTTCCTGTAGTAGTCAATTGCAAGCCACCATCAGTCCAGCTCAGCCACTGAGCTGGACTGAAGTGAAACAGTGGGCACTTAAGCAGCTAAAGAAGGCTCTCATCTCAGCGCCTGCCCTAGCCTTGCCAGCCGTTACCACGACCTTCCTCCTCTACTTAAGTGAGGTAAGGGGCATTGCCAAAGGGGTTCTCACTCAGACTCTAGGTCCCTGGAAGAGACCTGTTGCCTATCTGTCTAAGAGACTAGACCCTGTGGCAGCAGAGTGGCCAGCATGCCTCTGGGCTGTGGCCACCACAGCATTGCTGGTAAAGGAGGCAGATAAGCTGACTCTGGGCCAGGAACTAGCCCTGGCAACACCCCATACTGTGGAGGGCCTCCTTCAAGGTGCTCTGGAGAAATGGACATAAAACACCAGGATCGCCCAGTGCCAAGCTCTTCTCCTAGACCAGCCCCTCAGCCGGTTCCATAAGCCACTGGCCATCAACCCTGCCAGCCTGCTCCAGATGATGATCCGGAGGAACCCATTCGTGACTGCATAGAGGTAACAGACCTGACAGATGTCCCGCTATCATCACCAGACAAGGTACTGTTCACGGACGGGAGCAGTTATGTTCAGGATGGGATCTGATATGCAGGAGCAGCGGTAGTCACCCTAGACCAATACCATTTGGGCACAGTCTCTGAACAAGGGGACATATTGCCATCCCCCAAGAAAAAGGGTTACCAACTTTAGCCGGAAAAGACATTAATAATAAGGAAGAGATTTAAGCCTTATTAGAAGTCATCTAGCTCCCAAGAGCAATTGCAATAGTGTACTACAAAGGACATCAGAAGGGGGAGACAATTAAAACCAGAGAAAGTAGAGCTGCAAATCAAACTGCCAAGGAAGCCACCCAAAAACCAGTGGGGCCTTTACAAATTTTAGTAAACCTGCTGGACCCCAGACCCCCTCCTACACCAAACAAGAGGAGGAATTGGCAGAACAGAAGCAAGCCACCAAAGGACCAGATGGTTGGTGGACCAGACTGTTGGTCCCAGAGGCTCTAGGTTGGACGTTGGTCTCCCAGTGACACCAGCAGAGCATCAGGCTACCACCTAGAGGTCACCAAGACTTCTGAACTTCTGCAAGGCAGGTACTAGATACCAAGCTTAGATAAGATAATTAAAAATATAGTCACCAGAAATACTGTCTGTGTACAGATAAAATGCTAAACAAGGTAAGAGGGTACGCCTGAGAATTCAGGCCCCAAGGATGTTCCACAGGAGAGCATTAGAAGGTATATTTCACAGAGATTAAGCCACCAGCGTCAGGGAATAAATACCTGCTAGTTCTTATAGACACCTTCTTGGGATAGGTTAAACTATACCCCACTAGGACAGAAATTACCTCTAGAATAATTAAGAAATTATTCCAGGAGATTATACCTAGGTTAGGGCTGCCAGTAGTCATAGGATCAGATAACAGCCCCACCTTTATAGCCAAGGTATCTCAAAGTATAGCTCAAGCCTAGGCACAATTGGAAACTCCATTGTGCATACCAGCCACAAAGATCAGGACGGGCAGGAGCAGGGCTCTAAAAAGGAGTTTAACTAGATTTATCCTAGAAACCGGTGAAAACTGGACCAACCTCCTGTCTTTGCCCTCTTATGGGCCAGGTGTGTCCCCTACCAGGAGGGGTTCCTCTTTTTGAGATCATATATAGTAGACCTCTCCTCATCCATCCGAGGGTCAGAGGAAACTAAAAGCTGGAATTCATAACCATTCCTTGCTCAAGTCCTCACAGGTTCTGCAGTTTACCCAGAGAGCCACCCATAAGCTGGTTTGAAATGCACCGCCCCTGCCCACCGCGGACCCTGTATATCCCTTCCAGCCCAGGGACACAGCGTGGGTAAAGAAGTTCACTGCCCAAGGACTCACCCCAACCTGAAAGGGACACTCAGCTGTTATCCTGAGCACGCCCACTGTGTCCAGACTGGCTACACCACCCCCAGCTCCTGCAGCAGGAAACAGCCGGGATCCTGGCAACCAGCAGCCTCACCTGTGAGATCCCTAGCCTGGGCTCCACGCGGGCCAGGAGGAGACTCAACGCCTACAGGAGGGAACTGGACTTCAGTGGGGACAGTACTAATGGGGACTGTGGGTCGGGGGGTTTTGGTAATTGTAAGAACATTTTTACTAACCAGTGAGAAAGTCCGAGACCATGTAGGGCTAGATATACTAGAGGACAAGAGAGCAGAAACAGAAACAACAACAAAAAAGAATTATTGCTCTAGTTCCTAGCTTGTCACCTTGAAGACTAAAACCAGAGGAGTAACAGTCTGGCACCAATTATGTAGATAAGACAGAGATAGGACTCTGCCTCCTTCCCCTGGTGACTAGCAATCCCCATGCCCCTCTTGCCTTGACCTAGGAAGTGGTGAACCCAACGGGGCAAGTAGTCTGGTCAGTCAAAGGGACCCATACACCAGGTGCCTGGTGGCCCACCTTGCACCCGGATGTGTGTACAGTACTAAATGAACCAGATGGTCTCTAGGATTAGAGACCGGACAAAGAAAAGGGGGGAATGTAAGGCAGCAGAGTTAGAAGCAGTGACCGGTAAACTGCACCCTGAAAATGTAAGGAGGCACCAAATCTGGCAGGCGCCAGCCAGACTAGATCAGTAAGACCCAGTCCTGCTATCACACCAGGGTGAGATGCCCCAGAGCACTAACAAGGAGGTGAAACACAGGTCTTTCCACCCAGCTTGGCAAGGGTCTTAGGAAATTGCCAAACCATGGTCTTGGGAAAACAAAATGTAAATATTCCCTTTGTGACATCCAGGGCTTCATGTTGTTACAACTCTACTTTAGGCCATAAATCCTGTTACAACTCTACTTTAGGTCATAAGGGGTCACGCCTGAGGGGGGGGGGGGGGTAGCAGGCCAGAGGGCCGCAATGCCAGGAAGCCTAAACTCTGTGTAACTGAAAACCCCTGAATGTCCTGACTCCCACCCCCATAGATAAGGTCTTTTGTTTGTGGCTCTGTATAAATACCCTGCTGTACTCTGGTTCGGGGCTCTCAGCCTCTACTCTGACTTCAGGGTAGGTTGTGAGCCCCAGCATGCTTGGTGAATAAACCCTTTGCTGTTTGCATGAGAACGTCTCTTGGTGCCTTTGTGAGAGCTGAGGGCGTCCCGGACTTAACAATGCTAAGGCCGATCTGGCCAAAATAACTTCTTTATATAGACAGATAGAAGAATTAAAGCCACAAGGAGGGATTGCTTTTCAGTCAGAAGGGCAACTCTGCAAGGTATGGTGACTAGGTCTAATACATATTTTCTATGTGGAAAAAAGCCTTCTTAATATAGCATATTTTCACTAATCACAAATATTTATGAAGCTAAAGCAATAGAGGGTAGAAAGCAGTTAGGAAAGAATCAGTGTATTTACTGAAAAAAAGAGCAGGGGCATTAGAAGAGAGAACGTCCTGGCAAGTTAGCTAGGGAAGCAAAAGGAGAGACTCAGACCCCAAGAGTCTTAAACTTAGAGGAAGAGGACTGACAGGGCTGGGGCTCCTTTCCACTTAATCCCCAGGAGCTCAGGGTAATCTTACAAGTGGAGGGCAGGTCTGTTGGTCTCCTGGTGGACACTGGGCAGCCTATTCAGTCTCGACAGAGCCGATGGAACCCGTAACCTCTAAGGAGACATCAGTCCAGGAAGCCAATGGACACATTGCCTGTTTTCCTTGGATATCAAAAAGGACTGTGGACCTCGGAAGGAACATGGTAACATTTTTGGTCATGCTAGAATGCCTGTACACCTGACTTGGACACCACCATATCCTTTGAGGGGGACAGAGCACACCCCACCGTGGGTCCAAGGAACCCGGGTCCGGTTACATCCTCCCCTGCCTGTGCTCTTTTAAACTGTCTTCTTTCAGAGGAATATCTCTTACAGGAAATGGAAAAAGCAGTGCTGGAGGAAGAGCATAAGCCCTCCACCTACTTGAAGGAATTACAGTGTCTCTATCCCATAGTCGGGGCAGAAAACAACCCCTCTGGGTTGGCAAGTCATCAAGTTCCTGTAGTAGTCAATTGCAAGCCACCATCAGTCCAGCTCAGTGGGCACTTAAGCAGCTAAAGAAGGCTCTCGTCTCAGCGCCTGCCCTAGCCTTGCCAGCCGTTACCACGACCTTCCACCTCTACTTAAGTGAGGTAAGGGGCATTGCCAAAGGGGTTCTCACTCAGACTCTAGGTCCCTGGAAGAGACCTGTTGCCTATCTGTCTAAGAGACTAGGCCCTGTGGCAGCAGAGTGGCCAGCATGCCTCTGGGCTGTGGCCACCACAGCATTGCTGGTAAAGGAGGCAGATAAGCTGACTCTGGGCCAGGAACTAGCCCTGGCAACACCCCATACTGTGGAGGGCCTCCTTCAAGGTGCTCTGGAGAAATGGACATAAAACACCAGGATCGCCCAGTGCCAAGCTCTTCTCCTAGACCAGCCCCTCAGCCGGTTCCATAAGACACTGGCCATCAACCCTGCCAGCCTGCTCCAGATGATGATCCGGAGGAACCCATTCGTGACTGCATAGAGGTAACAGACCTGACAGATGTCCCGCTATCATCACCAGACAAGGTGCTGTTTACAGACGGGAGCAGTTATGTTCAGGATGGGATCTGATATGCAGGAGCAGCGGTAGTCACCCTAGACCAATACCATTTGGGCACAGTCTCTGAACAAGGGGACATATTGCCATCCCCCAAGAAAAAGGGTTACCAACTTTAGCCGGAAAAGACATTAATAATAAGGAAGAGATTTAAGCCTTATTAGAAGTCATCTAGCTCCCAAGAGCAATTGCAATAGTGCACTACAAAGGACATCAGAAGGGGGAGACAATTAAAACCAGAGAAAGTAGAGCTGCAAATCAAACTGCCAAGGAAGCCACCCAAAAACCAGTGGGGCCTTTACAAATTTTAGTAAACCTGCTGGACCCCAGACCCCCTCCTACACCAAACAAGAGGAGGAATTGGCAGAACAGAAGCAAGCCACCAAAGGACCAGATGGTTGGTGGACCAGACTGTTGGTCCCAGAGGCTCTAGGTTGGACGTTGGTCTCCCAGTGACACCAGCAGAGCATCAGGCTACCACCTAGAGGTCACCAAGACTTCTGAACTTCTGCGAGGCAGGTACTAGATACCAAGCTTAGATAAGATAATTAAAAATATAGTCACCAGAAATACTGTCTGTGTACAGATAAAATGCTAAACAAGGTAAGAGGGTACGCCTGAGAATTCAGGCCCCAAGGATGTTCCACAGGAGAGCATTAGAAGGTATATTTCACAGAGATTAAGCCACCAGCGTCAGGGAATAAATACCTGCTAGTTCTTATAGACACCTTCTTGGGATAGGTTAAACTATACCCCACTAGGACAGAAATTACCTCTAGAATAATTAAGAAATTATTCCAGGAGATTATACCTAGGTTAGGGCTGCCAGTAGTCATAGGATCAGATAACAGCCCCACCTTTATAGCCAAGGTATCTCAAAGTATAGCTCAAGCCTAGGCACAATTGGAAACTCCATTGTGCATACCAGCCACAAAGATCAGGACGGGCAGGAGCAGGGCTCTAAAAAGGAGTTTAACTAGATTTATCCTAGAAACCGGTGAAAACTGGACCAACCTCCTGTCTTTGCCCTCTTATGGGCCAGGTGTGTCCCCTACCAGGAGGGGTTCCTCTTTTTGAGATCATATATAGTAGACCTCTCCTCATCCATCCGAGGGTCAGAGGAAACTAAAAGCTGGAATTCATAACCATTCCTTGCTCAAGTCCTCACAGGTTCTGCAGTTTACCCAGAGAGCCACCCATAAGCTGGTTTGAAATGCACCGCCCCTGCCCACCGCGGACCCTGTATATCCCTTCCAGCCCAGGGACACAGCGTGGGTAAAGAAGTTCACTGCCCAAGGACTCACCCCAACCTGAAAGGGACACTCAGCTGTTATCCTGAGCACGCCCACTGTGTCCAGACTGGCTACACCACCCCCAGCTCCTGCAGCAGGAAACAGCCGGGATCCTGGCAACCAGCAGCCTCACCTGTGAGATCCCTAGCCTGGGCTCCACGCGGGCCAGGAGGAGACTCAACGCCTACAGGAGGGAACTGGACTTCAGTGGGGACAGTACTAATGGGGACTGTGGGTCGGGGGGTTTTGGTAATTGTAAGAACATTTTTACTAACCAGTGAGAAAGTCCGAGACCATGTAGGGCTAGATATACTAGAGGACAAGAGAGCAGAAACAGAAACAACAACAAAAAAGAATTATTGCTCTAGTTCCTAGCTTGTCACCTTGAAGACTAAAACCAGAGGAGTAACAGTCTGGCACCAATTATGTAGATAAGACAGAGATAGGACTCTGCCTCCTTCCCCTGGTGACTAGCAATCCCCATGCCCCTCTTGCCTTGACCTAGGAAGTGGTGAACCCAACGGGGCAAGTAGTCTGGTCAGTCAAAGGGACCCATACACCAGGTGCCTGGTGGCCCACCTTGCACCCGGATGTGTGTACAGTACTAAATGAACCAGATGGTCTCTAGGATTAGAGACCGGACAAAGAAAAGGGGGGAATGTAAGGCAGCAGAGTTAGAAGCAGTGACCGGTAAACTGCACCCTGAAAATGTAAGGAGGCACCAAATCTGGCAGGCGCCAGCCAGACTAGATCAGTAAGACCCAGTCCTGCTATCACACCAGGGTGAGATGCCCCAGAGCACTAACAAGGAGGTGAAACACAGGTCTTTCCACCCAGCTTGGCAAGGGTCTTAGGAAATTGCCAAACCATGGTCTTGGGAAAACAAAATGTAAATATTCCCTTTGTGACATCCAGGGCTTCATGTTGTTACAACTCTACTTTAGGCCATAAATCCTGTTACAACTCTACTTTAGGTCATAAGGGGTCACGCCTGAGGGGGGGGGGGGGTAGCAGGCCAGAGGGCCGCAATGCCAGGAAGCCTAAACTCTGTGTAACTGAAAACCCCTGAATGTCCTGACTCCCACCCCCCATAGATAAGGTCTTTTGTTTGTGGCTCTGTATAAATACCCTGCTGTACTCTGGTTCGGGGCTCTCAGCCTCTACTCTGACTTCAGGGTAGGTTGTGAGCCCCAGCATGCTTGGTGAATAAACCCTTTGCTGTTTGCATGAGAACGTCTCTTGGTGCCTTTGTGAGAGCTGAGGGCGTCCCGGACTTAACAATGCTAAGGCCGATCTGGCCAAAATAACTTCTTTATATAGACAGATAGAAGAATTAAAGCCACAAGGAGGGATTGCTTTTCAGTCAGAAGGGCAACTCTGCAAGGTATGGTGACTAGGTCTAATACATATTTTCTATGTGGAAAAAAGCCTTCTTAATATAGCATATTTTCACTAATCACAAATATTTATGAAGCTAAAGCAATAGAGGGTAGAAAGCAGTTAGGAAAGAATCAGTGTATTTACTGAAAAAAAGAGCAGGGGCATTAGAAGAGAGAACGTCCTGGCAAGTTAGCTAGGGAAGCAAAAGGAGAGACTCAGACCCCAAGAGTCTTAAACTTAGAGGAAGAGGACTGACAGGGCTGGGGCTCCTTTCCACTTAATCCCCAGGAGCTCAGGGTAATCTTACAAGTGGAGGGCAGGTCTGTTGGTCTCCTGGTGGACACTGGGCAGCCTATTCAGTCTCGACAGAGCCGATGGAACCCGTAACCTCTAAGGAGACATCAGTCCAGGAAGCCAATGGACACATTGCCTGTTTTCCTTGGATATCAAAAAGGACTGTGGACCTCGGAAGGACATGGTAACATTTTTGGTCATGCTAGAATGCCTGTACACCTGACTTGGACACCACCATATCCTTTGAGGGGGACAGAGCACACCCCACCGTGGGTCCAAGGAACCCGGGTCCGGTTACATCCTCCCCTGCCTGTGCTCTTTTAAACTGTCTTCTTTCAGAGGAATATCTCTTACAGGAAATGGAAAAAGCAGTGCTGGAGGAAGAGCATAAGCCCTCCACCTACTTGAAGGAATTACAGCGTCTCTATCCCATAGTCGGGGCAGAAAACAACCCCTCTGGGTTGGCAAGTCATCAAGTTCCTGTAGTAGTCAATTGCAAGCCACCATCAGTCCAGCTCAGTGGGCACTTAAGCAGCTAAAGAAGGCTCTCGTCTCAGCGCCTGCCCTAGCCTTGCCAGCCGTTACCACGACCTTCCACCTCTACTTAAGTGAGGTAAGGGGCATTGCCAAAGGGGTTCTCACTCAGACTCTAGGTCCCTGGAAGAGACCTGTTGCCTATCTGTCTAAGAGACTAGGCCCTGTGGCAGCAGAGTGGCCAGCATGCCTCTGGGCTGTGGCCACCACAGCATTGCTGGTAAAGGAGGCAGATAAGCTGACTCTGGGCCAGGAACTAGCCCTGGCAACACCCCATACTGTGGAGGGCCTCCTTCAAGGTGCTCTGGAGAAATGGACATAAAACACCAGGATCGCCCAGTGCCAAGCTCTTCTCCTAGACCAGCCCCTCAGCCGGTTCCATAAGACACTGGCCATCAACCCTGCCAGCCTGCTCCAGATGATGATCCGGAGGAACCCATTCGTGACTGCATAGAGGTAACAGACCTGACAGATGTCCCGCTATCATCACCAGACAAGGTGCTGTTTACAGACGGGAGCAGTTATGTTCAGGATGGGATCTGATATGCAGGAGCAGCGGTAGTCACCCTAGACCAATACCATTTGGGCACAGTCTCTGAACAAGGGGACATATTGCCATCCCCCAAGAAAAAGGGTTGCCAACTTTAGCCGGAAAAGACATTAATAATAAGGAAGAGATTTAAGCCTTATTAGAAGTCATCTAGCTCCCAAGAGCAATTGCAATAGTGCACTACAAAGGACATCAGAAGGGGGAGACAATTAAAACCAGAGAAAGTAGAGCTGCAAATCAAACTGCCAAGGAAGCCACCCAAAAACCAGTGGGGCCTTTACAAATTTTAGTAAACCTGCTGGACCCCAGACCCCCTCCTACACCAAACAAGAGGAGGAATTGGCAGAACAGAAGCAAGCCACCAAAGGACCAGATGGTTGGTGGACCAGACTGTTGGTCCCAGAGGCTCTAGGTTGGACGTTGGTCTCCCAGTGACACCAGCAGAGCATCAGGCTACCACCTAGAGGTCACCAAGACTTCTGAACTTCTGCGAGGCAGGTACTAGATACCAAGCTTAGATAAGATAATTAAAAATATAGTCACCAGAAATACTGTCTGTGTGCAGATAAAATGCTAAACAAGGTAAGAGGGTACGCCTGAGAATTCAGGCCCCAAGGATGTTCCACAGGAGAGCATTAGAAGGTATATTTCACAGAGATTAAGCCACCAGCGTCAGGGAATAAATACCTGCTAGTTCTTATAGACACCTTCTTGGGATAGGTTAAACTATACCCCACTAGGACAGAAATTACCTCTAGAATAATTAAGAAATTATTCCAGGAGATTATACCTAGGTTAGGGCTGCCAGTAGTCATAGGATCAGATAACAGCCCCACCTTTATAGCCAAGGTATCTCAAAGTATAGCTCAAGCCTAGGCACAATTGGAAACTCCATTGTGCATACCAGCCACAAAGATCAGGACGGGCAGGAGCAGGGCTCTAAAAAGGAGTTTAACTAGATTTATCCTAGAAACCGGTGAAAACTGGACCAACCTCCTGTCTTTGCCCTCTTATGGGCCAGGTGTGTCCCCTACCAGGAGGGGTTCCTCTTTTTGAGATCATATATAGTAGACCTCTCCTCATCCATCCGAGGGTCAGAGGAAACTAAAAGCTGGAATTCATAACCATTCCTTGCTCAAGTCCTCACAGGTTCTGCAGTTTACCCAGAGAGCCACCCAT
The DNA here is from genome assembly GCA_027563665.1 of Antrozous pallidus. Taxonomy (NCBI): domain Eukaryota; kingdom Metazoa; phylum Chordata; class Mammalia; order Chiroptera; family Vespertilionidae; genus Antrozous; species Antrozous pallidus. The sequence continues at coordinate 61,106,072 of CM050514.1, read as the reverse complement.
AAGCTGGTTTGAAATGCACCGCCCCTGCCCACCGCGGACCCTGTATATCCCTTCCAGCCCAGGGACACAGCGTGGGTAAAGAAGTTCACTGCCCAAGGACTCACCCCAACCTGAAAGGGACACTCAGCTGTTATCCTGAGCACGCCCACTGTGTCCAGACTGGCTACACCACCCCCAGCTCCTGCAGCAGGAAACAGCCGGGATCCTGGCAACCAGCAGCCTCACCTGTGAGATCCCTAGCCTGGGCTCCACGCGGGCCAGGAGGAGACTCAACGCCTACAGGAGGGAACTGGACTTCAGTGGGGACAGTACTAATGGGGACTGTGGGTCGGGGGGTTTTGGTAATTGTAAGAACATTTTTACTAACCAGTGAGAAAGTCCGAGACCATGTAGGGCTAGATATACTAGAGGACAAGAGAGCAGAAACAGAAACAACAACAAAAAAGAATTATTGCTCTAGTTCCTAGCTTGTCACCTTGAAGACTAAAACCAGAGGAGTAACAGTCTGGCACCAATTATGTAGATAAGACAGAGATAGGACTCTGCCTCCTTCCCCTGGTGACTAGCAATCCCCATGCCCCTCTTGCCTTGACCTAGGAAGTGGTGAACCCAACGGGGCAAGTAGTCTGGTCAGTCAAAGGGACCCATACACCAGGTGCCTGGTGGCCTACCTTGCACCCGGATGTGTGTACAGTACTAAATGAACCAGATGGTCTCTAGGATTAGAGACCGGACAAAGAAAAGGGGGGAATGTAAGGCAGCAGAGTTAGAAGCAGTGACCGGTAAACTGCACCCTGAAAATGTAAGGAGGCACCAAATCCGGCAGGCGCCAGCCAGACTAGATCAGTAAGAACCATGTCCTGCTATCACAGCAGGGTGAGATGCCCCAGAGCACTAACAAGGAGGTGAAACACAGGTCTTTCCACCCAGCTTGGCAAGGGTCTTAGGAAATTGCCAAACCATGGTCTTGGGAAAACAAAATGTAAATATTCCCTTTGTGACATCCAGGGCTTCATGTTGTTACAACTCTACTTTAGGCCATAAATCCTGTTACAACTCTACTTTAGGTCATAAGGGGTCACGCCTGAGGGGGTTGGGGGGTAGCAGGCCAGAGGGCCGCAATGCCAGGAAGCCGAAACTCTGTGTAACTGAAAACCTCTGAATGTCCTGACTCCCACCCCCCATAGACAAGGTCTTTTGTTTGTGACTCTGTATAAATACCCTGCTGTACTCTGGTTCGGGGCTCTCAGCCTCTACTCTGACTTCAGGGTAGGTTGTGAGCCCCAGCATGCTTGGTGAATAAACCCTTTGCTGTTTGCATGAGAACGTCTCTTGGTGCCTTTGTGAGAGCGGAGGGCGTCCCGGACTTAACAATGCTAAGGCCGATCTGGCCAAAATAACTTCTTTATATAGACAGATAGAAGAATTAAAGCCACAAGGAGGGATTGCTTTTCAGTCAGAAGGGCAACTCTGCAAGGTATGGTGACTAGGTCTAATACATATTTTCTATGTGGAAAAAAGCCTTCTTAATATAGCATATTTTCACTAATCACAAATATTTATGAAGCTAAAGCAATAGAGGGTAGAAAGCAGTTAGGAAAGAATCAGTGTATTTACTGAAAAAAAGAGCAGGGGCATTAGAAGAGAGAACGTCCTGGCAAGTTAGCTAGGGAAGCAAAAGGAGAGACTCAGACCCCAAGAGTCTTAAACTTAGAGGAAGAGGACTGACAGGGCTGGGGCTCCTTTCCACTTAATCCCCAGGAGCTCAGGGTAATCTTACAAGTGGAGGGCAGGCCTGTTGGTCTCCTGGTGGACACTGGGCAGCCTATTCAGTCTCGACAGAGCCGATGGAACCCGTAACCTCTAAGGAGACATCAGTCCAGGAAGCCAATGGACACATTGCCTGTTTTCCTTGGATATCAAAAAGGACTGTGGACCTCAGAAGGAACATGGTAACATTTTTGGTCATGCTAGAATGCCTGTACACCTGACTTGGACACTACCATATCCTTTGAGGGAGACAGAGCACACCCCACCGTGGGTCCAAGGAACCCGGGTCCGGTTACATCCTCCCCTGCCTGTGCTCTTTTAAACTGTCTTCTTTCAGAGGAATATCTCTTACAGGAAATGGAAAAAGCAGTGCTGGAGGAAGAGCATAAGCCCTCCACCTACTTGAAGGAATTACAGCGTCTCTATCCCATAGTCTGGGCAGAAAACAACCCCTCTGGGTTGGCAAGTCATCAAGTTCCTGTAGTAGTCAATTGCAAGCCACCATCAGTCCAGCTCAGCCACTGAGCTGGACTGAAGTGAAACAGTGGGCACTTAAGCAGCTAAAGAAGGCTCTCATCTCAGCGCCTGCCCTATCCTTGCCAGCCGTTACCACGACCTTCCACCTCTACTTAAGTGCGGTAAGGGGCATTGCTAAAGGGGTTCTCACTCAGACTCTAGGTCCCTGGAAGAGACCTATTGCCTATCTGTCTAAGAGACTAGACCCTGTGGCAGCAGAGTGGCCAGCATGCCTCTGGGCTGTGGCCACCACAGCATTGCTGGTAAAGGAGGCAGATAAGCTGACTCTGGGCCAGGAACTAGCCCTGGCAACACCCCATACTGTGGAGGGCCTCCTTCAAGGTGCTCTGGAGAAATGGACATAAAACACCAGGATCGCCCAGTGCCAAGCTCTTCTCCTAGACCAGCCCCTCAGCCGGTTCCATAAGCCACTGGCCATCAACCCTGCCAGCCTGCTCCAGATGATGATCCGGAGGAACCCATTCGTGACTGCATAGAGGTAACAGACCTGACAGATGTCCCGCTATCATCACCAGACAAGGTACTGTTCACAGACGGGAGCAGTTATGTTCAGGATGGGATCTGATATGCAGGAGCAGCGGTAGTCACCCTAGACCAATACCATTTGGGCACAGTCTCTGAACAAGGGGACATATTGCCATCCCCCAAGAAAAAGGGTTACCAACTTTAGCCGGAAAAGACATTAATAATAAGGAAGAGATTTAAGCCTTATTAGAAGTCATCTAGCTCCCAAGAGCAATTGCAATAGTGCACTACAAAGGACATCAGAAGGGGGAGACAATTAAAACCAGAGAAAGTAGAGCTGCAAATCAAACTGCCAAGGAAGCCACCCAAAAACCAGTGGGGCCTTTACAAATTTTAGTAAACCTGCTGGACCCCAGACCCCCTCCTACACCAAACAAGAGGAGGAATTGGCAGAACAGAAGCAAGCCACCAAAGGACCAGATGGTTGGTGGACCAGACTGTTGGTCCCAGAGGCTCTAGGTTGGACGTTGGTCTCCCAGTGACACCAGCAGAGCATCAGGCTACCACCTAGAGGTCACCAAGACTTCTGAACTTCTGCGAGGCAGGTACTAGATACCAAGCTTAGATAAGATAATTAAAAATATAGTCACCAGAAATACTGTCTGTGTACAGATAAAATGCTAAACAAGGTAAGAGGGTACGCCTGAGAATTCAGGCCCCAAGGATGTTCCACAGGAGAGCATTAGAAGGTATATTTCACAGAGATTAAGCCACCAGCGTCAGGGAATAAATACCTGCTAGTTCTTATAGACACCTTCTTGGGATAGGTTAAACTATACCCCACTAGGACAGAAATTACCTCTAGAATAATTAAGAAATTATTCCAGGAGATTATACCTAGGTTAGGGCTGCCAGTAGTCATAGGATCAGATAACAGCCCCACCTTTATAGCCAAGGTATCTCAAAGTATAGCTCAAGCCTAGGCACAATTGGAAACTCCATTGTGCATACCAGCCACAAAGATCAGGACGGGCAGGAGCAGGGCTCTAAAAAGGAGTTTAACTAGATTTATCCTAGAAACCGGTGAAAACTGGACCAACCTCCTGTCTTTGCCCTCTTATGGGCCAGGTGTGTCCCCTACCAGGAGGGGTTCCTCTTTTTGAGATCATATATAGTAGACCTCTCCTCATCCATCCGAGGGTCAGAGGAAACTAAAAGCTGGAATTCATAACCATTCCTTGCTCAAGTCCTCACAGGTTCTGCAGTTTACCCAGAGAGCCACCCATAAGCTGGTTTGAAATGCACCGCCCCTGCCCACCGCGGACCCTGTATATCCCTTCCAGCCCAGGGACACAGCGTGGGTAAAGAAGTTCACTGCCCAAGGACTCACCCCAACCTGAAAGGGACACTCAGCTGTTATCCTGAGCACGCCCAGTGTGTCCAGACTGGCTACACCACCCCCAGCTCCTGCAGCAGGAAACAGCCGGGATCCTGGCAACCAGCAGCCTCACCTGTGAGATCCCTAGCCTGGGCTCCACGCGGGCCAGGAGGAGACTCAACGCCTACAGGAGGGAACTGGACTTCAGTGGGGACAGTACTAATGGGGACTGTGGGTCGGGGGGTTTTGGTAATTGTAAGAACATTTTTACTAACCAGTGAGAAAGTCCGAGACCATGTAGGGCTAGATATACTAGAGGACAAGAGAGCAGAAACAGAAACAACAACAAAAAAGAATTATTGCTCTAGTTCCTAGCTTGTCACCTTGAAGACTAAAACCAGAGGAGTAACAGTCTGGCACCAATTATGTAGATAAGACAGAGATAGGACTCTGCCTCCTTCCCCTGGTGACTAGCAATCCCCATGCCCCTCTTGCCTTGACCTAGGAAGTGGTGAACCCAACGGGGCAAGTAGTCTGGTCAGTCAAAGGGACCCATACACCAGGTGCCTGGTGGCCTACCTTGCACCCGGATGTGTGTACAGTACTAAATGAACCAGATGGTCTCTAGGATTAGAGACCGGACAAAGAAAAGGGGAGAATGTAAGGCAGCAGAGTTAGAAGCAGTGACCGGTAAACTGCACCCTGAAAATGTAAGGAGGCACCAAATCCGGCAGGCGCCAGCCAGACTAGATCAGTAAGACCCATGTCCTGCTATCACAGCAGGGTGAGATGCCCCAGAGGACTAACAAGGAGGTGAAACACAGGTCTTTCCACCCAGCTGGTCAAGGGTCTTAGGAAATTGCCAAACCATGGTCTTGGGAAAACAAAATGTAAATATTCCCTTTGTGACATCCAGGGCTTCATGTTGTTACAACTCTACTTTAGGCCATAAATCCTGTTACAACTCTACTTTAGGTCATAAGGGGTCACGCCTGAGGGGGGGCGCGGGTAGCAGGCCAGAGGGCCGCAATGCCAGGAAGCCGAAACTCTGTGTAACTGAAAACCCCTGAATGTCCTGACTCCCACCCCTCATAGATAAGGTCTTTTGTTTGTGGCTCTGTATAAATACCCTGCTGTACTCTGGTTCGGGGCTCTCAGCCTCTACTCTGACTTCAGGGTAGGTTGTGAGCCCCAGCATGCTTGGTGAATAAACCCTTTGCTGTTTGCATGAGAACGTCTCTTGGTGCCTTTGTGAGAGCGGCGGGCGTCCCGGACTTAACAATGCTAAGGCCGATCTGGCCAAAATAACTTCTTTATATAGACAGAAGAATTAAAGCCACAAGGAGGGATTGCTTTTCAGTCAGAAGGGCAACTCTGCAAGGTATGGTGACTAGGTCTAATACATATTTTCTATGTGGAAAAAAGCCTTCTTAGTATAGCATATTTTCACTAATCACAAATATTTATGAAGCTAAAGCAATAGAGGGTAGAAAGCAGTTAGGAAAGAATCAGTGTATTTACTGAAAAAAAGAGCAGGGGCATTAGAAGAGAGAACGTCCTGGCAAGTTAGCTAGGGAAGCAAAAGGAGAGACTCAGACCCCAAGAGTCTTAAACTTAGAGGAAGAGGACTGACAGGGCTGGGGCTCCTTTCCACTTAATCCCCAGGAGCTCAGGGTAATCTTACAAGTGGAGGGCAGGTCTGTTGGTCTCCTGGTGGACACTGGGCAGCCTATTCAGTCTCGACAGAGCCGATGGAACCCGTAACCTCTAAGGAGACATCAGTCCAGGAAGCCAATGGACACATTGCCTGTTTTCCTTGGATATCAAAAAGGACTGTGGACCTTGGAAGGAACATGGTAACATTTTTGGTCATCTAGAATGCCTGTACACCTGACTTGGACACTACCATATCCTTTGAGGGGGACAGAGCACACCCCACCGTGGGTCCAAGGAACCCGGGTCCGGTCACATCCTCCCCTGCCTGTGCTCTTTTAAACTGTCTTCTTTCAGAGGAATATCTCTTACAGGAAATGGAAAAAGCAGTGCTGGAGGAAGAGCATAAGCCCTCCACCTACTTGAAGGAATTACAGCGTCTCTATCCCATAGTCTGGGCAGAAAACAACCCCTCTGGGTTGGCAAGTCATCAAGTTCCTGTAGTAGTCAATCACAAGCCACCATCAGTCCAGCTCAGCCACTGAGCTGGACTGAAGTGAAACAGTGGGCACTTAAGCAGCTAAAGAAGGCTCTCATCTCAGCGCCTGCCCTAGGCTTGCCAGCCGTTACCACGACCTTCCACCTCTACTTAAGTGAGGTAAGGGGCATTGCCAAAGGGGTTCTCACTCAGACTCTAGGTCCCTGGAAGAGACCTATTGCCTATCTGTCTAAGAGACTAGGCCCTGTGGCAGCAGAGCGGCCAGCATGCCTCTGGGCTGTGGCCACCACAGCATTGCTGGTAAAGGAGGCAGATAAGCTGACTCTGGGCCAGGAACTAGCCCTGGCAACACCCCATACTGTGGAGGGCCTCCTTCAAGGTGCTCTGGAGAAATGGACATAAAACACCAGGATCGCCCAGTGCCAAGCTCTTCTCCTAGACCAGCCCCTCAGCCGGTTCCATAAGACAGTGGCCATCAACCCTGCCAGCCTGCTCCAGATGATGATCCGGAGGAACCCATTCGTGACTGCATAGAGGTAACAGACCTGACAGATGTCCCGCTATCATCACCAGACAAGGTACTGTTCACGGGCGGGAGCAGTTATGTTCAGGATGGGATCTGATATGCAGGAGCAGCGGTAGTCACCCTAGACCAATACCATTTGGGCACAGTCTCTGAACAAGGGGACATATTGCCATCCCCCAAGAAAAAGGGTTACCAACTTTAGCCGGAAAAGACATTAATAATAAGGAAGAGATTTAAGCCTTATTAGAAGACATCTAGCTCCCAAGAGCAATTGCAATAGTGCACTACAAAGGACATCAGAAGGGGGAGACAATTAAAACCAGAGAAAGTAGAGCTGCAAATCAAACTGCCAAGGAAACCACCCAAAAACCAGTGGGGCCTTTACAAATTTTAGTAAACCTGCTGGACCCCAGACCCCCTCCTACACCAAACAAGAGGAGGAATTGGCAGAACAGAAGCAAGCCACCAAAGGACCAGATGGTTGGTGGACCAGACTGTTGGTCCCAGAGGCTCTAGGTTGGACGTTGGTCTCCCAGTGACACCAGCAGAGCATCAGGCTACCACCTAGAGGTCACCAAGACTTCTGAACTTCTGCGAGGCAGGTACTAGATACCAAGCTTAGATAAGATAATTAAAAATATAGTCACCAGAAATACTGTCTGTGTACAGATAAAATGCTAAACAAGGTAAGAGGGTACGCCTGAGAATTCAGGCCCCAAGGATGTTCCACAGGAGAGCATTAGAAGGTATATTTCACAGAGATTAAGCCACCAGCGTCAGGGAATAAATACCTGCTAGTTCTTATAGACACCTTCTTGGGATAGGTTAAACTATACCCCACTAGGACAGAAATTACCTCTAGAATAATTAAGAAATTATTCCAGGAGATTATACCTAGGTTAGGGCTGCCAGTAGTCATAGGATCAGATAACAGCCCCACCTTTATAGCCAAGGTATCTCAAAGTATAGCTCAAGCCTAGGCACAATTGGAAACTCCATTGTGCATACCAGCCACAGAGATGAGGACGGGCAGGAGCAGGGCTCTAAAAAGGAGTTTAACTAGATTTATCCTAGAAACCGGTGAAAACTGGACCAACCTCCTGTCTTTGCCCTCTTATGGGCCAGGTGTGTCCCCTACCAGGAGGGGTTCCTCTTTTTGAGATCATATATAGTAGACCTCTCCTCATCCATCCGAGGGTCAGAGGAAACTAAAAGCTGGAATTCATAACCATTCCTTGCTCAAGTCCTCACAGGTTCTGCAGTTTACCCAGAGAGCCACCCATAAGCTGGTTTGAAATGCACCGCCCCTGCCCACCGCGGACCCTGTATATCCCTTCCAGCCCAGGGACACAGCGTGGGTAAAGAAGTTCACTGCCCAAGGACTCACCCCAACCTGAAAGGGACACTCAGCTGTTATCCTGAGCACGCCCAGTGTGTCCAGACTGGCTACACCACCCCCAGCTCCTGCAGCAGGAAACAGCCGGGATCCTGGCAACCAGCAGCCTCACCTGTGAGATCCCTAGCCTGGGCTCCACGCGGGCCAGGAGGAGACTCAACGCCTACAGGAGGGAACTGGACTTCAGTGGGGACAGTACTAATGGGGACTGTGGGTCGGGGGGTTTTGGTAATTGTAAGAACATTTTTACTAACCAGTGAGAAAGTCCGAGACCATGTAGGGCTAGATATACTAGAGGACAAGAGAGCAGAAACAGAAACAACAACAAAAAAGAATTATTGCTCTAGTTCCTAGCTTGTCACCTTGAAGACTAAAACCAGAGGAGTAACAGTCTGGCACCAATTATGTAGATAAGACAGAGATAGGACTCTGCCTCCTTCCCCTGGTGACTAGCAATCCCCATGCCCCTCTTGCCTTGACCTAGGAAGTGGTGAACCCAACGGGGCAAGTAGTCTGGTCAGTCAAAGGGACCCATACACCAGGTGCCTGGTGGCCCACCTTGCACCCGGATGTGTGTACAGTACTAAATGAACCAGATGGTCTCTAGGATTAGAGACCGGACAAAGAAAAGGGGGGAATGTAAGGCAGCAGAGTTAGAAGCAGTGACCGGTAAACTGCACCCTGAAAATGTAAGGAGGCACCAAATCTGGCAGGCGCCAGCCAGACTAGATCAGTAAGACCCAGTCCTGCTATCACACCAGGGTGAGATGCCCCAGAGCACAAACAAGGAGGTGAAACACAGGTCTTTCCACCCAGCTTGGCAAGGGTCTTAGGAAATTGCCAAACCATGGTCTTGGGAAAACAAAATGTAAATATTCCCTTTGTGACATCCAGGGCTTCATGTTGTTACAACTCTACTTTAGGCCATAAATCCTGTTACAACTCTACTTTAGGTCATAAGGGGTCACGCCTGAGGGGGGGGGGGGGGTAGCAGGCCAGAGGGCCGCAATGCCAGGAAGCCTAAACTCTGTGTAACTGAAAACCCCTGAATGTCCTGACTCCCACCCCCCATAGATAAGGTCTTTTGTTTGTGGCTCTGTATAAATACCCTGCTGTACTCTGGTTCGGGGCTCTCAGCCTCTACTCTGACTTCAGGGTAGGTTGTGAGCCCCAGCATGCTTGGTGAATAAACCCTTTGCTGTTTGCATGAGAACGTCTCTTGGTGCCTTTGTGAGAGCGGCAGGCGTCCCGGACTTAACAATGCTAAGGCCGATCTGGCCAAAATAACTTCTTTATATAGACAGATAGAAGAATTAAAGCCACAAGGAGGGATTGCTTTTCAGTCAGAAGGGCAACTCTGCAAGGTATGGTGACTAGGTCTAATACATATTTTCTATGTGGAAAAAAGCCTTCTTAATATAGCATATTTTCACTAATCACAAATATTTATGAAGCTAAAGCAATAGAGCTCTAAACGCTATCCTTACAGACTTGGCAGTCTAGCTGGGCTATGGGCCACATACAGTGCAAACAAAAGGTCAGCAGAAAACATGGAAATGAAATGCCAGGTGTGACTTAGACTTTCAGAAAAATAAAAAAACTATTTTTATTGTAAGTGAAATAAGCCAGTCAGGGAAAGACCAATATCACATGATCTCACTTATCTATGGAATTTAGTGAGCAAAATAAATTGACCAACAAAGTAACAACCGAGGCATGGAACTAAGTGACATATCTGGGTGGGGTGAGGAGAAGAGGAGAATAACTAAAATACTTATATACTTATATGCATAGCCCATGGAGTTAGACAATATTGTGGTGAAGGTTTATGGTGGGGAGTAAGGACTGGGTAGAAGGAGGAGAAATGGGGGAGATTTATAATGTCAACAATAAAATTATAGACATTTAAAAAAAATCTCATAATCCTCCAAAACCAGTTTGGCTCAATGAATAGAGCATCGGCCTGTGTGAAAGGTCTCTGGTTTGATTCTGGTCAAGGGCATATACCTTGGCTGCGGGCACTTCCCCAGTAGGGGTGTGCAAGAGGCGGCTGATCAATGTCTCTCTCGTGGATGTTTCTGACTTTCTATCCCTGTCCCTTCCTCTCTGAAAAAAATCAATACAAGAAAAAAAATCTCATAATCCAAACAAAGAAAAGGCTAAGATAAGTAAATGCTAAAGTGAGGTTTTTGAGTAGGACACACACATTGCCTTTGGAGACGTTTCATTATTGGTTAGAACAGTGGTCAGCGAACTCATTAGTCAACAGAGCCAAATATCAACAGGATAACGATTAAAATTTCTTTGGAGAGCCAAATTTTTTAAACTTAAACTTCTTCTAATGACATTTCTTCAAAATGGACTCACCCAGACCATGGTATTTTGTGGAGGAGCCACACTCAGGGGACAAAGTGTTGCATGTGGCTCGTGAGCATGGTTTGCCGACTCCTGAGTTAGAAGATAAGCTAAATGCTCTGTAGGTCTCTTCTGTAGCTGAAATTTTTTAATTCAGTAACTTGATATAGAATCCTTCTATGTAATATAGAGGTAATATGCAAATTGACCCTCACCCTCTTGCCCAAGATGGCTGCTCCATGTGGTCAAAGATGGCCGCCACAACATGGCTGGCTGTGTAGGGTAGTTGTGGGTGATCAGGAAATTAGGTGAGGGCAGTGAGGGGTGACCAGGCCTGAAGGGGAGGCCGAAAAGGGTTACTGGGGCTGCAGGGGTGGCATTTGTGAGGACCAGGGTGGCAGAGCAGCAGTTAGCTCTAGATCAGACTGGCAAGGGAGTATTTAGGAGGTGATCAGACTGGCAGGCAGGTAAGCAGTTGGTAGTAAGCAGTCATGAGTGCATAGGGATTGGGCCTAAACCAGCATCGGACATCCCTCAAGGGGTCCCAGATTGGAGAGGGTGCAGGCTAGTCTGAGAGACACCCCACTGCCCCCAGAGCTTGATTTTTGTGCACAGGCCTCTAGTATTTTATTCCCTTACATGGCCATATAAGGGTTAAAGTTTCATGCATTGTAGTCTCAGTTATATTACTTTGGCCTTGCTATAAGGTATTTTCTCTAGACTGATAGGCACAACAAATAATACAGTTTGAGGTTGGAGACAGAGGAATAAGAAAAGTGGTGCTTTTTGAAAAATAGAGCATTGTTTAAAAACTCCTCTGTGTTACTTTTCTGAGTTTGGTATAGAATATATGGAGGCTAATATATCACATGTGCCTATGATGGATGGCGTAGACTTCACTTTGCATAAGAAGTCTTTTGATTTTCTCAATTTCATCCTGTGTCACCCTTTGACCCACTAGTGTTCCTTTTTTCAATTCTTTTAGTTCTTTGGAGATTTAATTGATTCTCTAGACACAAATCTTGGGGTAATTTGCCTCCTAGTCTTTCTTTTTGGATCTAATGCTTTGGAGACATTTCTTCTCCTGCATTGATTGCCTTATTTACCTTCTCAAAATCTTGCTTTAGAAGCCTGTTGTCTGTCTACTTATATAATTTCTTCAACTCGATTCTTCTTTTCTTCCTTCTGGGTTTCTCCTGTAGTAAGTCTTTCGTCCCCTACCTACAGTAATAGAGACTTTGCCCATTTGGCTTTGTTTCTTCCAACTTTCCTTTCCTGTGCTATGTTTTTAGATTTTTAAATTATCCATTTAAGGAAACTGAAATATTATTCATTTTAAAACATGCCTTTTGTAAAAGTCCTGAGATCTTAAGGAAATCAACATTTTTCAGGATTAGTTACTTCCTGTGTTAAATAAAAGGGCTGGATTAAATGATTTCTAAGTTTCAGCATCCCTTTAATGGTTGTACACCTATTAGAAGCTAGATATTCTGTAGAAAGTAGTTGAAGAAGTGATAGTAATCTTCAGATGCTTGAACAGGTAATATGTGGAAGAAAGTATAAAATTATTCTGTGTAACTTCAATAATGAGACTAGGTTCATTTTAGGGATGGGGTTGGGGATTCAATAGGAGGCACAATCTGATTGAATTTAAGGAGCTATTAGGGGAAAAATAGTCTATTGAAAGATTTTGATTTCCTCTCACCTATTATTCTCTTATGATCTTTTTCCCCTTAGGAGATTTGGCCTGTGGCTCTTCCAGGCGGGGAGACTGAGTTTTATGTTGAGTCTTGCCCTCAGACTAAAAACCATTAACATGGGAAACTCGGTGCCATTTTTCCCAACTATCATCATCATTGCAGTAGGTTTTTGGTTGCTCTCCTCATTTTAAGCTAGGTGCTTTTATTTATTTTCCAGATTTATAGCTGTTACCTGAGGGAGAATAGGTTTAGTAGCAGCCACTTGGTGCTACTAAAACTGGAAAATTCTAAAGTTTCTTACTTGTTTCGGCAGGCGTTATTGTTTCTTGCTCCCATCAATTTGATAAAATGAATGAAATGGTTTCAAGGAAAAATTAGAGCTAACGATCAAATATATGTTAATTGTAATACTTTTAAATAAGTGACTTTGTCTCCATTTTCAGCATGACAAGAGTTCAACAGAGGAGATGGCAACAGAGAGTATAAAGCGTAAACTGCAGGAGAAGGACACTCTAATTAGCAGTTTGCAAGTCGAGCTGACTTGGGCATAGTCAGATCAAGCTGTACAGGGGGTATGTATGTAGTTCACCACTTCATGTCATTAAGCTAATAAGTCACCAATGTTCATTGATTATTATATCCCAAAGATTTTTTTAGGTGCCCAATGTATATTTATGCATGTTAACTATCAATTTCCTTCCTTCATTCTTGCCTTTCTTTCCCTAAGTATGATAATTTTATTAGACTTTATAGGAGTGTTTGCCATTTTTGGTATATATATATATTTTTTTCTTTATTGATTAAGGTATTTCATATGTCTCCTCATCACCCAGTAACCCTTCCAGTCCTCCCTCTCTGCCCCCTCTTCCCCCGTCAACACTTATGGCTATACCCCTTTGGTGTCCATGTCCATTGATTAGGCTTATGTGCATGCATACAAATCATTTGGTTGATCTCTTCCCCCTATCCCCACCCTCCCTTACCATCCCTCTGAGGTTTGACAGTCCATGCTTCTCTGTCTCTGGATCTGTTTTTGTTCATCAGCTTATGTTGTTCATTATATTCCATAAATGAGTGAGATCATGTGATACTTAGCTTTCTCTGACTGGGTTATTTCACTTAGTATAATGCTCTCCAATTTCTTCCATGCTCTAGTTTAAAGCAGCCACCTTTTTCTTCTTCTTAAAGAATACCTTTCAGCATTTCATATAATACTGGTTTGATGTTGATGAACTCCATTACCTTCTTCATATCTGTGAAGCTCTTTTTTTAAAAAAAAATCTTTACTGTTCTGTTTATTAATTACATTGTTCCCCCTTTTTTATTCCCCTATAGCTCCCCTCCACCCTGTACCCATCCCACCTTTCACCCTCTCTCCCCTTCTCCACTGTCCTCTCCCATTGTTGCAAGATTTTTGTCCATTTTCTTGCTGTACTTCCCACACCTCTTTTCTCCCCAAGAATTGTCAGTCCATTCCCTATGTCCATGATTTTGTTATATTTGCCAGTTTATCCTGTTCATCAGATTATTAATTCACTTGATTTTTGTATTCATTTGTTGACAGATGTGTATTTGTTGTTCATAATTTATATTTTTATCTTTTTCTTCTTCCTCTTCTTAAAGAATATCTTTCAGCATTTCATATACTATTGGTGTGGTTATGATGAACTTTAGCTTTTTCTTATCTGCGAAGCACTTTATCTGACCTTCAATTCTGAATGATAGCTTTGCTGGATAGAGTAATCTTGGTTGTAGATTCTTGCTATTCATCACTTTGAATATTTCTTGCCACTCCTATCTGGCCTGCATTGTTTCTGTTGAGAAATCCGCTGACAATCGTGTGGGTGCTCCCTTATAGGTAACTAACTCTTTTTCTCTTTCTGCTTTTAATACTTTATCTTTTGCTCTTGACATTTTAATTATGATGTGCCTTGGTGTGGTCCTCTTAGGGTTCTTATATATTGGGGTTCCGTGCGCTTCTTGGACTCCTAATTCAATTTCTTTCCCCAGGTGTGGGAAGTTTTCGGTCACTATTTCTTCAGATAGGTTTTCATTGTCCTGCTCTCTCTCTTTTCTGGCACCCTTATAATTCGGATGTTGGTATGCTTGAGGTTGTCTCAGAGGCCCCTTACACTATCTTCAATTTTTTGGATTCTATTTTGGTTTCTTGCTTTTTCAGCTGAGTGGATTTTACCTCCTTGTATTTCAAATCTTGAACTTGGTTCTTGGGGTGCTCTAGAGTACTTTTAGGTCTTTGTATAATATTTTTAATTTCAGTCAATGTATGCTTAATTTCTGGTTGGTCCTCTTTCATATCATTGAGAGTCTCCTTCATATCCTTGAGTGTCTAGTTCATTTCCTTGTAGGACTCATTCATTTCCACGTTGGTCTTGTTCATTTCCTTGCAGGTCGCATTCATTTCCTTGCAGGTCTTGCTTATTTCCTTATAGGCCTCGATCTTTTCTAGGAGCCTCTTGAAAAGCCTTATAACTGATTTTGAACTATATGTCTAGTCGTTTTTTTTCCTCCATTTCTTTTACTCCTGATTTCTTTCCATGTCTCTGCATGGTGGCTGCTTTATGTGGTAGATGACCTCTAAGGGACAGTGGTTCAGCTTCCCAGTTACCTGAGGCGGGTACTCTTGCTGCAATCCTTTATACGTTGTACAGTATTTTTTAATTTAAGCCCAGCTTGTTCTTGTTAGCCCTAGGAGGTTTTGACCTCCAGGCCAAATGGCTGTGAAGGGAGACTCTGTTCAGGTTGGATGGGCGGAGTCTCTGAGCTGAGCAGGCACCCTCAGCATCAGCTACATCCAATGCTTCGCTCGGTTCTCTGTTGGGTGGCAATTGTTGCAGGCACCACCAAGAGAAAGCTGCTAGTTTGTACCCATTGCCAGAAAATCTGCCTCTCCCCAAATGAGTCTGCACACTGAAAGCCTAGCCCTGGGTTGTAAAACAAAGCAATCCGGTGGTTTCTGGGACCAGGGGGCAAGTCGCCAGGGAGCAAGTTGCGCGTCTGTGCTGTGGCCCAGTTTACGCACGCTAAGTGCTTTTCCAAGCAATATGGTTTCTCCTCAGACTTGGAGACTTCTGCTTTGCCTGGCTTCCGGATGTGTACCCCGGACCTCGGACCTCGCCTGGTGCTGGGGAATCCATGCAGTGGGATGTCTCCACCCTCACCATTGGACAAATCCAGCCTGGGTTGTGCTGCCAGCTCTTCAGCCTGTGCGCATGGCGGCTCCTAACCTCTGTTTCCACTTGTATCTTCAAGGCTGCGCTCTGCCGCTCTTCTGAGTCTCAGTGTGCCACCTTTACTTTTACTTGTGGTGTTTTCACTCAGCTAGCTGTCCGGTGATTCTGGGTGATGTTTGTTTTGTTGTTTCGTTGTAGTTTTTGAATTGTTGCGCGGGGCAGAACAATAGGTGTTTACCTATGCCGCCATCTTGGTTGCTCCTTCTCTGTGAACCTCTTTATCTGACCTTCAATTCTGAATGGTAGCTTTGCTGGGTAGAGTAATCTTGGTTGTAGATTCTTGTTCTTCATCACTTTGAATATTTCTTGCCACTCCAGTCTGGCCTGCATGGTTTCTGTTGAGAAAACAGCTGACAATTGTATGGGTGCTGCCTTGTAGGTAATTAAGTGTTTTTCCCTTGCTGCTTTTAATATTCTCTGTCTTTTGCTCTTGGCATTTTAATTATGATGTGTGTTGGTGTGGTCCTCTTTGGATTCCTATTGTTTGGGGGTCTGGGTGCTTCCTAGACTTTTAAGTCTATTTCTTTCACCAGGTGGAGGAAGTTTTCGGTCACTATTAACTCAAATAGGTTTTCAGTATCTTGATCTCTCTTTTTCTGGCACCCAATAATTCTGATGTTGGTATGCTTGAGGTTGTCCCAGAGGCTCCTTACACTGTCTTCAATTTTTTGGATTCTTTTTGCTTCTTGCTTTTCTGGCTGAGTGGATTTTGCTTCTTTGTATTTCAAATCTTTGACTTGATTCTTCTGGTCCTGTAGACTGCTTTTAGGTCTCTATATAATATTTTTTATTTCATTCAGTGTATGCTTAATTTCTAGTTGGTCTTTTTTCATATCCTCGAGGATCTCGTTAAATTCATCAGCCTTTTCTAGGAACCTCTTGATAAACCTTATAACCATGGTTTTGAACTCTATGTCCAGTTGTTTTTTCCACCTCAATTTCTTTCAAATGTGATTTGTAACCCTTTCTCTGCATTTTGGCTACTTCCCTAAGTTGGTCGATTTGTTTTGTGTGGTAGGTGTCCTCTAGGGGACAGTGGTTCAGCCCCCCTAGTTGGTTACTCTTGGTGTAGCCTTTTATGGGTTGCACAGTCTTGTTGTAGTTAAGCCTAGATTGTTGTTGGTTTCACAGGGAGGGGTTGACCTCCAGGTCAGTTGGCTGTGAGAATCAGCTGTGTTTACTCTGATAGAGTGGCTTTGCTCAGCTTGGATGGGGTGGAGTCTTCGGGCTGAGCAGACAGCCTTAGTTTCCAGCACCCAGGTCTCTGAGCCCACGGCAATGGAGAGAAAGCTGCCCCCGAGATCTGACTGCTGCCAGACAGTTCAGTTTCTCTCCAAATGAGTCTGTACACCCAAATTCTCACCCAGAACTGGAAAGCAATGCAGTCTGGTCGGGTTTTCTTTTCCTTCTTAATGAGAGAACTAGCCATGTGTCCTCACAGGTAGCTCGTGCACATCTGCCATATGCGTGCACTCTGTGATCTAGCACACCTCTGCCGTATGCGCCCTCTTCACAAGTTCGTGCACCTCTGCAGCTTCCAAATCTTAGTGTGCTTCCTCCTTAAGGTCCAGTTTCATCCCATAATTCTGGGTTCCCCGATACTCGCCCAGAACTGGGGAGTCAGTACAGCTGGACGCCTTTATCTCCCTCCCCGTTCTCATTCTCGAAAACCAGCTAGATCTCCAGCCGCCAGCCCTTTGCACTTGCGCTCAGCTAAGAACCTCCTTCCCTGCAACTCTGGCTCCTCTGAGTCACAGTGTCTCTTTATCTTTCCTTCTATTTGTGGAATTTCCACTTAGCCAGCTTTCTAGTGGTTCTGAATACTGTCCGTTCTGTCACTTAGTTGTAGTTTCGAAATTGTTGTGCAGGGCAGTCGTATAGGTATTTACCTATGCCCCAATCTTGGGTTTCTCTGTGTGTGTGTGTGTGTGTTTTTTCATATAATTTATTGATTTTTTTAAAGATAGGAAGGGAGAGGGATAGAAAGTCAGAAACATCGATGAGAGAGAAACATCAATCAGCTGCCTCTTGCACGCCCCCTACTGGGGATGTGCCCACAGCCAAGGTACATGCCCTTGACCAGAATTGAACCCGGGACCCTTCAGTCCGCAGTCCGACACTCTATCCACTGAGCCAAACCGGTCTCGGCTGTGTGTGTTTTAATTACAGTTGACATTCAATGTTTTCTTGGTTTCAGGTGTGCAGTATAGTGGTTAGACATTTGTATAAGTTTTGAACTGATGACAATCTCCCCATGCACAACCCTCCACTACCCTTTAAGTCTAGCACTTACCTGGCACCATATATAGTTATTACAGTATTATTAACTATATTCCCTATGCTGTACTTTACATCTCTGTGACTATTTTGTAACTGCCAATTTGTACTTCTTAATCTCTTTATGTTTTCCATCCAGCTCCCCAAGAGCACCCTCCATCTATTTGTTCTCTGTATCTATGATTTTTAGGACTTTTTTATTGTGACCTGTTTATTGTTATGAAGTGACCTCCTTTATCTCTGGTGACATTCTTTGCTATGAGTTGTATTTTTTTTTGTCTGATATTAATTTAGCTATTCTATTTTTCCTTTGATTACTGTTAATGTGATGCATCTTTTTAACAATATACATCCTTAACTATTCTGTCTTCTTAGAGTTAATACTGTTCCACTCCCCTTAAAATGTAGAAATCTTATAATCATAAACCTTTGTGCTATTGTTTTCTTTATTGATTAAGATATTACATGTGTCCTTATCCACTTGTGTTATTCTTTATGCTATAGGTGTTGTATGTATTATTTTAATAGAAGTTAGAAATCCCTGATCACAATTTCAACATTAAGACTTTTCTTTCTGACCTAACCAGTTTGGTTCAGTGGATAGAGCATTGGCCTGCAAACTGAAGGATATTAGGTTTGATTCTGGTCAAGGGCACGTACCTTGGTTGTGGGCACATCCCCAGTAGAGGGTGTGCAGGAGACAGCTGATCTGTGTTTCTCTCTATTCTTCTCCCTTCCTCTCTGTAAAAAAAAAATCAATAAAATATATATTTTTTCAAAAATATTTTTCTTTCTATCCTTGTTTGATGCACTTAGTCATGATTTTCTTTATAATTTTATTCCCTAGTTTTTATTAACTTTCTTACATGTATAAATTTATGTTTGGGGACATTTTGGCCATTATTTTTTCAAATAAATTTTGTGCCCATTTTGCCTTTTGTCTTTGTATGGAAATCTTTACCAAGACTTCCGATTTTTTCGTTCATTGTAATGATATCTTTATGTCCTTTCCTTATGTCCTGAGGTACTTATAATTAAACATCTTTAAAATCATTGTTTGCTAATTCCAAAATCTGCATCATTTTGTACTTTGTCTCTGTTGATTGTATTTGTTTGCTTGTTCTGAGAATTGGTCACATTTCCTATTTCTTTGTGTGGTGATTTTATATTGAATATTATGAGTGTTTTTTTTCTCAAGACACTCTTCTGTTATTTCTAAAATATGAGGAGTTTTGATTACTTTTCATCAGCTAGTAATTTGGACTCAAACCACAAACTCTGGCCTATGGTAGACAGTCACTCAAAATGTGGTTGTATTATTTTTGTCTTAGCTGGACTGCTTCAAGTCAGCCCTGCAAATGCGCAGGTCATTGTTCATAGTTTATATATAGAATTTAGGGCTCCCCTAAATTTGTCCCAAAGTCTGTCGTCTGTCTCCTCATTCCTCAAGCCAGAAATACCTATGGCTTTTCTGTGTTTCACCTGCCCTATAGAAAGCAAATTGGGAACTTTCCTCAGGATAAAAGCCATAAAATCCTTACACTCACCTCTTGTCATTTCTTTAAGCATGAAATGAAGGTTTGGGGCTAAGTGAGTTAAAGGCACTCAAGGCTCAAAAATTCTACAATTTTCTGAAAAATATACAGAACAATCCCCTTGGAGAAGAAAAATATATAAAAAGACATAAAACTAAAGGTGTGGCATAATTTGATATTTGCCGGTCGTTAGAAAAAGCAAACAATACATATGCATAAATGAAAAACAATTGTGGCTCTTCTTCCGTTCCTAAGGGATACATATTACTTGGCCTATGTTCTTCCTTGAGAGCTTCTCTTTATGTTCAGACTTCTGGAGAGTGACCTTGTTTCAGGTGGCATTAGTCTAATTTTGTGATATATTTGTGGACCTGAAAATGTTCTTTTCTATGCAATAGTCTTGGGATTTCTGTCTTTGTAATCCAGGCTTCAGTTTTACATTAAACACACACACACACACACACACACACACACACACACACACACACACAAACCACTGAATTAGAAGCTTGTGTGAAATATATTTTTTTCTTCCTAGAAGAAACATTCTTTAATAATTACTTAAGCAATAAGTAGTTGCTCCTTTTTTAAATGCATTTTTTAAATTGATTTTAGAAAGGAAGGGAGGGGAAGAGAGAGAAACATCAATGGTAAGAGAGAATCATTGATCGGCTGTCTCCTACATGCCCTCTATTGGGATTGAACTCACAATCTGGGCATGTGCCATGACAGCAAAAGCAAACCGTGATTTTTGAGTTCATAGCTTTATGTTCAACCACTGAGCCATGCCGTCTGGGCAGTAATGCTACTTTTAACATATTTTCATGGCTGAAGAACTATTAAAAGACAAAAATGTTTGAGGCTATCTGGCACGAGCATGAGAGTTTTTCACTGGAGATAATTTGTTGTTTTTCTACAATGTAGGTGATCACTGAGGAGAATATCACCTTTTTGAAGAAGAGAGTGGTAGTACTAGAGAAGGAAAATGATGCCTTGCTCCTTAGTTCCATAGAACTGGAGAAACTGAAAGCCGAGAATGGTATGTATAAATGAAAACCATATTCTATCTTCTTAACCCAAAAGTGCTTCTACTTTTACCATGATATGGGTATAATACATAGACTCTCAGATTATTCGATAATAAAGATCTTAGATAGCTGAGCAGTTGGTTATTGAAGATAGGATTAACATACATTGAAACTATTTAAACACAATACCAATGTTTACTATAACTTTTTGCAGCAAAGGTTATAAATGCAGGATGTCTGTATTATATTCACTTTGGAGTACTCAAGGACTGTTATAGGAAGAATGGCCTAAATAAGACTTTAATAAAACGATGAATTTTTAAATAGGAAAAATGAAAAAAGAACAGAAATGCCTGATAATAAATTTGTGAGATAAGGTAATAGAGATCAGTATAATAAAGGTTCAAAGGTAGAAACCATTTTGGATTTTATTCATTCTATACTCAACTGAGAACCCTATACTTGTCTTTAAGGCCTCATCTAGAGTGTTATATTTTTTAGGAAGTTGACTTTGATCCCCCAATGTTGGGTTAAATGCATTTTTGTGCTTTTGTAACATCCTTCCATTCCTTTAACATTATATTAAAATGATATGTTTGTACTTTATACTATTTGCTCTTCAGAGATGAAGTTAAACTGTTTCAGGACAGGAGCCATTTTTGTTGTTCTTTGCTTTACCTTTTATCAACAACTAGAATAGTATCAGTCAAATAGTAGCTACTGAATAAAGTTTTGTTGGATTGAATGAAATTTAGCATTTTATTCTGTAGGAATGTATGTGAATAGTTAGTAAGGATGAAGACATACCTTCTCCCATTTATCACTCGCTTCACAAGGACTTTCTGATTTTAGTAGTATTTAGTTAATGCTTTACTGATCTGTTTTATAGTTGAGTAACTAATATGCTATGTTTTGAGTGAAAATGAATACCAAGTAAAGTTTGTTTCATTTCTCAAATGCTAAAGCGAGTATTTTTACCTTAATCATATTACAGTTACACTTAGCTCTAAACTGGGAGTTATTCTTTTATTAAACTGCTAGAGGCCTGGTGCATGACATTTATGCATGGGGGGAGGTGGGCTCCCTCAGCCCAGTCTTCACCCTCTTGCAGTCTGGGACCACTCGGGGGATGCCCACCTGCCACCTGCCTGCAGGAAGCAGGCCTAAGCCAGCAGTTGGAGATCCCCTGAGGGGTCCTTAGCACTACTATGGAGGTGGGAGAGATTCCCGCCACCATTGCTGCGCTTGCCAGCCATGAGCCAGACTTCTGGCTGGGCAAACTCCCACTGTGGGATGCACTGACCACCAGGGGATGTTCCTATGTTGAGCATCTGCCCCTTGGTGGTCAGTGTGCATCATAGCAACCAGTCCTTCTGCTGTTTGGTCACTTTGCATATTAGGGTTTTCTTGTATAGGATTCCCACCATTGTTCCCCCCACAAATTCAGTTCATTGTCATTGTCACTCAAAGTACTTCTTTGAGACCTACCCATGATGCTTATTTTGCAGTTTTACAAACAATACCTATCATTGTCATGCAGCTCATTATGGTTTAGAGGTGTTACATGCATTCTATTCTCTTTGCTCTTTCCTGCAGAGACCACTGATATAAAAAAGAGAAAAAAAAAAGGTTTTTTTGTATTAGTTTTCCCTTCTGGTCTTATAGGTTACCTTTGCTTTATGCATCATGTTCCGCTCACCTCACCCTTTGCACTCTTCTCAAATAATCTTGTGAAGTGTCTGAACATATTGTATGACTTAAATTTATTTGTTTCTTGAATGTTTATTCAGCAAATTTTTATGTGTCAGGCACTGATCTAGTTGGTAGGGATGCTCTGAACATACTAGAAGGGAAGACAGGCCATAAACATGTATTTAAACAAGGACATTTCAGAGAGTGATAAATCTCTCTCTCTCTCTCTCTCTCTCTCTCTCTCTCTCTATATATATATATATATATATATATATATATATATATGTGTGTGTGTGTGTGTGTGTGTGTGTGTATGACCCCACCTGTGCACAAATTTGTGCACAGGCCTCTAGTTGCATTATAATAGAACATAGGATAGAACTCAGAAGACTGGATTCTGATTTCAGCTCTCTATGAACCTGCTGTATATAGGTCATGGCATTTCTTTGTTTCCTCACACAGTCATTGAGGATATTTGGACAGCTCCCTTCTAGTGCTAAAATTTGATCTCTTTATGAATACATATAAAAGAATATTGAGGACATTATAAGTGCTATATTAATACAATATGTTTATGAATACCATAGGGTTATGTTTAAATTAAGGCATATTTATTGCCCTAGAAGTCTCAACTTATTTTACAGAAATTGCTGCTTCTTGTCACATGCTCGGATGTCCTTTTACTTTAAAGCCTGCACTGTCTATAATAATAAAATCATAATATGCTAATTAGACTGAAGGACCTTCTGGACTAAGCCATGGGGCTGAGCAGAGGCAGCCACACCTGCGGCGAGGGCTGAGCCCCTGGCATGAATTTTGTGCATCGGCCTCTGGTTTATTATATTTCACCTAGTAGTAGATGATAATAGCTGCTCTTTTGTTGCCATTTCTATCTTATACCTACTCTTTTCTTGCCGTTTCTTTTTGGTAAGCCTTTTCTCTCCCAAACTACTTTTATCTGTTTCTTTCCTCTTGATTAATTCATGCATCTCACATAGCTTCACACCTAAAAATCATGCCTCTGGATTTCTAAACACTTTACCTATATCTTCTAAGGATATTTATTTTGTGACTTGCAGAAAAACTATCTTCTCTGATCACTCTCCTGGAGACTCAGAATAGAATTGGAGAGACAGCCAAAGAAGTCATTGAGGTAAGTGATGCATTCTTAAATAACCAGAATATGAACTAGATCACAAGGCTTTGGATTCAAACCTAAACATTTCTGCAATTTTCTAATGTTGACAGAGAATTACATTATCTAGAAAGTTAGGTCTGATTAAGAAATGCAATGGTTATTATTTCCCATATGTTCTCATTTGTTTCTGAATATTTTGATTTTTTAAATTTATTCTGAACAAATAAAAACAGATTTGATAACCCACTTCTCATAATGGATTATCATTTATCTCAATTTCTTGACCCATCTCAAAACAGTTTCTCAGTAAAGTGCTCATATAAACTCTAGTTCATCTCACTCCCCCTCCCCCGCTCCAATCAGTAGGCACAGTCTCACTTAGGATTATATTAAAAAGGTATTTTTGGATGATGTTGCTTTTTATAATCTGAAAATTACTGTAACAAATGTGTGATTCCTTAATATTCTGTTGATATAAGTTTACTGTTGGCAGGTGTTTCATTGGCTATGTTTTCCCAATCAATAAGTCAATGATAGAGTCGTAAATGGCCTTGAGAAATAATGTAACTTCTTAACGGAAGTATCTGCTTGCTTATTGTATTAGTGTTCTCCAGAGAGAGAATTTTAAGGAATTAATTCATGCAGTTGTGGAGGCTGGCAAATTCAGAAAATACAGGTTAGGATAGCAGACTGGAGACCAAGAGAAGAGTTGCAGTTCAAATCCAAAGGCAATCTGCTGACAGAATGGTTTTAAGTCCTTTAACTGATTGGGTGAGGCTCACCCACATTATACAGGATAGTATGCTTTCATCAAAGCCTACTACTTTAAATGTTAATCTCACCCCAAAATACCTTAACAGAAATATCTAAAGTAATATTTGACCAAGTGTGACCTAGCCAAGATGGCAATAAAATTAACCACCAGAGTTATAGTCAATGCCTTTTCATGGGACCAGCATTGCTCTGTTCACAAAATTGTCAAAAGGAATTAAATTTGGAAAGTTGTAGCATTATATGAATACTGACAGAGTAAAAATAAATTTTGTTTGGCCAGGGAATGCTTAATGTTTTAAGATGCTTAGTAGTGGTAGTCAGAACAAGATAATTTAGCTCAAAAAAGAACAGATAAGATAGTAATCTGTTAAGAAGGAAAGAAAGAAAAACAAAACAACCCAAATGGAGAACGAATAGGGAACAATGGCAAAGAAAGATAAAACAACACACAGAAATTGCAAAAGAAAGGGTGAATAAGATAATCCCGTGGGATAAAACAGGGTGAATAGGAAAGTGACTGAAAGAAGCAGACTAGTATTAGGAGAGAAAGTGAGAGTGGCTAGAAACAGTTCTCTGGTTCTCTGCCCTCTCCGTATGGGATGACATTGATTTTTTACTGAAGCCAAAAATTTAATTAAACTGTAGATATAGGGAGCACCAGATAACATGAAAGATAGATCAAAAAGAGGAAATAAGAATACTTAGGGTAAGAGAGAGAACAAAAATGGAGTTTGTTTTATTAAAGTCTTCGGGCAGGCATGATGCCTTGACCATTTCAGAACTTTAATGTATATATGGATGGAAAAATAGGAATGTGACATGAAGAAATTATAAAGGAACATTTTTTCCTGTCACAAATGCTGCTTCTGGTTTGCATCTCTAGAATAATGTGACCATGAATAATACAGAAAGTGAAGAGGTTTTTTAAAAATATATATTTTATTGATTTTTTTTTTTTTACCAAGTGATAAAAGGGAGCGGGACAGAGAGTTAGAAACATCAGTGAGAGAGAAACATTGTGCCTGTAACCAAAGTACACACCCTTGACCGGAATCGAACCCGGGCCCTTCAGTCCACAGGTCGATCGATGCTCTATCCACTGAGCCAAACTGGTTTCGGCTGAAGAGTTTTAAATGATTAAAAATAATGCTTATGGAAACTGATGAGATAACTTTTCTTAGAATAATAAATAATTCTAAAGTAATTTTTTTTCTTAGTGGCTGAGAATGATACCAAGATAATAGCTAATATTCACTGAATACTTGCTATGTGCCAGTTTTTGCTAGTAGGTGGCAGAACTAAGATATAAACTTGGACAGTCAGGCTAGCAGAGCTTGTACTCTTGACTACTTCATTGTTTGACAATTTTCTATCAAATTGGAATTTTTTGCTGGAAGGAAAAGGTGTTGTTGACAAAGGTGGAGATTTTATTATACACTAGAGGCCCAGTGCACAAAATTTGTTCACTCAGGAGGTGTCTCTCAGCCGGGTCTGTGCCCTCGCACAGTCTGGGAGCTCTCAGGAGATGTCCAACTGATGGCTTAGGCAGTTGGACATTCTTAGTGCTGCTGTGGAGCAGGAGAAGCTCCCACCACTGCTGCTGTGCTCACAAGCTGTGAGCCTGGTTTCTGGCTGCAGTGCTCCCCTTGTGGAGCACACTGACACCAGGGGAAGCTCCTGCAGTGAACATCTGTCCTCTGGTGGTCAATGCACAACATAGTGATTGGTCGTTCTGCCATCGGGCCGAAACTGAGTCTCTGACATCCTTCGAGGGATCCTGGATTGCGAGAGGGCACAGGCCAGGACGAGGGACCCCACTGGTGTGCACAATTGGGGATGGGGAGGGACATGAGAGGTTGGCCTGCCATTGATGGACTGTGGGAAGGCTCCAGGGCATGTCTGGCCCATCTCGCTCAGTCCTGATCAGCTGGACCCCAACAGCAAGCTAACCTACCATTCAGAACATCTGCCCCCTGGTGATCAGTGCATACCATAGTGACTGGTCAACTAGTCTGCTCTCTGCCCCCTCGTGGTCAGTGCATGTCATAGTTAGCAGTTGAGTGACCTTAACATATCATTAGCATATTACGCTTTGATTGGTTGAACAGACAACTAGACCCTTAGGGGATACTGTCCTCAAACTCATTTAATAAAAATACTAATTAAATTTACTATTCTGATTTTGTTTTCCTAAAAAACAATTATAGAGGTAATTTATATGGATTGAGCAGTTTAACACAATAATCTATATATATATAAAAGCCTAAGCAACTGGCCAACCAGTCGACTGGCTGGTAACTATGATGCACAATAACCACCAGGGGGCAGATGCTCTGACCTATAGCTATGATACACACTGACCACCAAGGGGCAGATGCTCAATGCATTAGCTGCCAAGCTGCAATGACTTGGCAGCTGCAGTTATCGGGTGACACACCGGAACCAGAAAAGAGGGAGTTCGATTCCAGGGTGTGTTACCCAAGTGCCCCCCTCTCGCAATCTGGGACCCCTTGGGGGATGCTGGAGAGCTGGTTTCGGCCTGCTCCCCGCAGGCCAGGCTGAGGGACTCTAGTCTTTATAATAATAATGATTCCTATTTTGCCAAACAAGTCCATAATTTCATATATAAGTTCCAGCAAAATTTGTTTTTGATTATTTGATCCTGATCATTTATCTCAATCTATAGCAAGCCCTCAAATAATGTCATTTCATTCAAAGTTGTTTCATTATAATGTTGATAAGATGCCACAGGAACTTAACTTTTATTTATATAAATTAATCTATGGTAAAATTAATCTATTGGTTTCATTATACATAATTTTGTCACTGTTCCAAGAATCTATCAATATCACAATTTCACACTTGGTTGAAAATACACCTGTCTATTTAACAGCTTATTTCAAGTTTAGAAAATGAATTCCGTAACTTCTTCCTTGATATAGGATGAAACAAAAGTTTTATGTAGTTCCTGCTTCCCTTTTAATTTTAAAGAACTTTTGGGGGAAAACAAGTAGGTATTTTAATTTGAACAAACAGTTTCCCAAGTAAGAAATATCTAGAATAAAAGTTCCAGCTTTTCTTAGGCCTTATGAATATTGCTTCACCTTAGTGCAGAAATGACAGGATGCCTCAGAGGTCCAACTTGGAAAATAAATACTGATTTAAAAAGTATTTAGCAGTTTAATGGTAAGAAGAAGGTTTGGACTAAAAGGTTTCAGGTTTTGGAATGTACAATGTACAAAATGCCATTTATTAATTAAACTGTTTCTTATAAACCATTTGATTGAAGCTTTTTCCTTTTTTTATTTTAAAAACAGGTCAACAAGAGCAACTCTTCTGCTGAGGAAAGTGGACAACATGTCATAGAGAACACATGTTATTGGATACGTAATGAACTGCCAGTTTTATTGTTGGAAATGAAAGAAACTCAAGAAGACATTGCATTTCTTAAGTTGCAACTCCAGCGCAAAAGGGCAGAGAGGGACCCTGATGTCCTTGACCAGAAAGAATCAAAACAGATAGCAAGTGAAGGAAAACCTTCAGTTGCAATGAAAATATTACTTGAACTGTACAATGGAGAACTAAGATGGCGGCAAAGGTAAAACACCTATCTTGCCGTCATAATCAGCAATTTTAAAACTACAACTTAACGAAAGAACAAACACCTTCCAGAATAACCTGAAAGCCTGCTGAGTGAAAATTCCACAAATAAAAGTGAAGATAAGACACTGTGACTCAGGGGAGTGGCGGTGGACAGTGTTGAAAGATTCGCGCGAAGAGGGCGGGCGGCTGAAAATCGGCCAGTTTTCTCGAACGGGGAGACAATGGCGTCCCACTGGACTGATTCTCCAGCTCTGGGCGAAGTCCAGGGAACCCACTATCACACGGGGTGAAAACTGGACAGTGGGAGGGCACCCCGAAGCTCGAGTGCTGCCGGTCTGCCGGCTTGTGGAGAAGGCAGCTTGCGCGCAAACAGCTCGGCTGCGTGAGGGCGCAGAGAGCACACCGCGACTTGCCTCTCATTCGGAAAACCATCAGACTGCTTTGTTTTATGACCCTGGGTGAGACATTGCGCATATAGACTCATTTTGGGAAAGTCTGAATTCCCCGGCAGCTGGTGGAGCTCGGCAGCGGCTCTCTCTCAGAGGTGCTAGCGGCCATTGCCCCCGGCACAGAGTCCCCAGGGCCGCATAGGGCGGAGCTAACACTGTCTGCTTGGCCCGGAGACTCCACCCACCCAATTTGAGCACAGCTGAGCTTCACAGACAATTGGCCTGGAGGTCAACCCTCCAAGTGCTAACAACGATTAAGTGAGCTTAAATTCAGCAAGACTGTGCAGCCCATATCCACCTCAGGTAACCAGGGAGGCTGAGCCACTATCCCTAGTAGGACGTCTACCACACAAAGCTAATTGACCAACTCAGGGAAGCAGCCACCATGCAGCAACATGGAAAGAAATCAGATGTGAAAGAAATGGAGGAAAAAAAACGACTGGACATGGAATTCAAAACCACGGTTATAGGGTTTTTCAAGAGGCTCCAACAAAAGATCGAGGCCTATAAGGAAATAAGCAAGACCACAAAGGAAATGAATGAGTTCTACAGGAAAACTTGGATAGTACTGTGGCCCAGCTTGCAGCTTTCACTAAGAGCAAGTCTTCCCTTCAGGATAATCGTGGTTATAGATGAAGCTAAGAAGTGGGAGATGAGGTTCAGTGATGCTATTCAAACTAAAGGAGAAATTAGACTCAAAGTGGAGAATTGCAGTGTTCTACAGGATTAACTTCGGCAGATGTCTGTCCATATGGAGGAATTGAAGATCAACATTTCCAGGTAAAAGCTAAAGAAGAGTCCACTGGCTGGCTTCTGTTTTCTGAGTAGGAAGCTGAAGAACTCAGGATCTGGGGGGAGGAGCTTGTCTGTGTGCTACACTTGACAGGACTCTCGGGAGACATAACGATGTAGCTTTTGTGCTTTCTCTGGGATTCTCGGCAGACAGGGATGGTTCTTTCCACCACGCTGCACTCTGACGACACTGGCGAAAGGCTTCCATCTCGAGACGTGAAATTGCAGTTGGAGTTATTTTCTTGTCCAGCATCGAGACCCTTTTTTGGCTGGCTGTTGGGTGTATTCCATAAAATGCTTGATTTCAGGAACTCTGAGCAGGTGCTAGCAACACTAAACATCTACATATAGCTGGCTGCAGCCAGCACATCAATGATATTTTCGGTGTTAATTGACAGAGTGGCTGTGTAAGCATATTCTAGAAGGGGGATAAAACCAGTCACTGTAACATGATGTAAATCCAACACATTCTTGTCCTCATCCTCTGCTTGGCCTACAAGTTTAGTGCGAAAAAAGTCACTGCAAGCTGCCAGTACCACCTTATGTGCCCAGAAGATTTTGTCCTGCACACGAATAGTGATGTCACAGAAATGTCCATCATTTCGCAGCATGTTTAGCTTTCCAAGCATTTCCTGACTGTGGGAAGAAGCGCTATGAGTGAATGTTTTCACACCCATCTTTTCCTTCCTCTTCTATGGATGTTCTTCAAAGATGCAAATGAACCAGAAATGACCTGCGGGTGGCGGTGCGGGGACCCGAGGCCTGGTGCTCCTCCTCCCCGCCAGCTGGGGCGTGGAGGCGGTGGCGGCTGCCCAGGGGGAGGAGGGCTCCAGGGAGACGAGGGGCCCCTATCTCCAGCCGCAGTGCCTAAGCCAGCAAGCAGCCCGTGGCCGGGCATGGCGCCTCCCAGCAGCAACGTGCCCACGAGCGGCCGTTGGGGGCGGTTGGCCGAAGGCAGGCGGCGGTTAGAGGCAGTGCTGCGACGGCTCTCGTTTTCCAGGCATTGGGGGGGAGGGGGGGGGGAGGGGGACAGGGAACGAGGGGAGGGGGGGAGGGAGGTTGGGAGGGAGCCACAGCCACCCAGCGCGCGTGTGCAGGACGGCACCGCCGCCATTGCCATTCCGCTCACTTTGTCGCAATATACCTTTAATATAGTAATACAGGACACTTGGTAGAACTAATCTATTTTCATTAAAATGATGAACACCTTCAATTATGAATACTCATTTATAGATCTGAGTATATATTGTTATATGTATTTTTTAGTCATCAAGTAGTCCCTCCTTTAAATCTTTAATTTACGACCTTTCTCTTTTTCTTCTAGATTTGAACATGACAGGGAGATTTGGGAGTCCAAGGCCCAGACACAGACCCAACTTCAACAGAAGGCCTGGGATACCCTGCAGGGGGAAAACAAAGAACTTCTGTCCCAGTTGGAAGAGGCTCAGCATCTCTACCACAATTCTCAGAATGAATTAGCTAAATTAAAATCTGAACATAATATTCTCAAAGACCAGTGGACTGATTTAAATAATTCTTTAGAAAACTATAAGGAAAATAAAGAGAATTTGGAAGGGATCATAAAGCAGCAAGAGGCTGATATTCAAAACTATAAGTTCAGTTATGAAGAGTTAGAGACTCATCTTCAGGCCTCTAGACAACTGACCAGTCGGCTGCATGCAGAAATAAACATGAAAGAGCAGAAGATTATAAGCCTGCTTTCTGCCAAGGAACAGGCAATCCATGAAGCTGTTGCTGAACTGCAACAGCAGTATGATAAAGAAATTAAAGAATTGGAAAAGCTGCTGACCCAGGAGGAAGAGGAGAATTTTGCCTTAGAAGAAGAAAACCAAAAAGCCGTTGTCAAAACCAATCAGCTGATTCAATTAATGAAGGTCATCAAGAAGGAAAACACACAGAGGAAGGATCAGTTGAATTCCTTCGTTAAATCTATGTCTTCTCTTCAGGACGACCGAGACCGCATAGTATGTGACTACCAAAAGCTGGAGGAGCGACATCTCTCTGTAATCTTAGAAAAAGACCAGCTCATCCAAGAGGCTGCTGCTGAGAATAATAAGCTTAAGGAAGAAATGCGATGCTTGAGAAGTCATATGGATGATCTTAATTCTGAAAATGCCAAGTTAAATGCAGAACTGATTCAATACAGAGAAGACCTGAACCAAGTGATATCAAAAAAAGGACTACCAGCAAAAACAGCTCATTGAAGCTCAAGTTCAGCAGAATAAGGAGCTGAAAAACGAGTATGCTAAATTAGAAGACAAACTGAAGGAGTCTGAGGAAGCAAAAGAGATTTCTGCACAGGTCCTCTGTTGCCTTCAGGAGGAGAAACAAGGTTTATCTAACGACGAGGTCTAGAGCTTGAAAAAATCAGCAGCCCAATTAAACAGAGAATTGATAGTCTTGCAAGAAGGAGGCACTTTAGGACTATGTCAGGCCCAATTAAAAGTAAAAGAAGAAGAGGTACAGAGGTTAAGTACTACTCTTTCCTTCTGTCAAAATAGAATTACAGAACTGGAAGAGAAATTGGTTCATGTTCAGATGGAAGCTGCCAAAAAAGTAGGTGAAATTGAAGATAAAATGAAGAAGAAATTAAAGCATCTTCATCATGATGCTGGAATAATGCGGAATGAGATGGAAACAGCGGAAGAGAGGGTGGCAGAGCTAGCCAGGGATCTGGTGGAGATGGAACAAAAATTACTCATGCTCACCAAAGAAAACAAAGATCTCGCAGCACAAATCCAGTCTTTTGGAAAAGCTAAGAGTTCCCTACAAAATAGTAGAGACCATGCCAATGAAGAGCTTGACGAACTAAAAATTAAATATGTTGCCAGTCTGAAGGAATTGGCACAGATGAAAGAACAGGAACATTTAAGCAGAGAAAGAGATGTAGTTGTTTCTAAATCTGCCTTTCCAATGAATTCTACTGAGGACGACAGCTTGTGTCAACTTGAGAAACTTAACCAACAGCTTCTATCCAAAGATGAGCAACTGCTTTACTTGTCCTCACAACTAGAAGTTTCTTATGACCAAGTGCAGTCCTTTTCCAAGGAAATAGTTAGTCTACACAATGAAAGAGATCACTCGTTAAATGAATTGGAAAAATCCCACAAGACAGAGGAAGGGAAGCAAAAGTCTGCAACCCAGGCTATAATCCGCCCAGATGAAGTGCAGAGTTTAAAAAAGGCTATGGCATCACTCCAGAATGACAGAGACCGACTAGTGAGTGTGCAGTTTTCTCTTTCTGATCCTTGAGATTTTTTAATCTTTCTTTAAATTTAAATTTCTAAAGGAAAAGACAATTATTTTACTTACATATTATTTGGGTACTGAGGGGCAGTATTGTATATCCCACAGGATCTGTTTGGTCTTAGAGAAACACAGAAATATTATTGAAATTACTTTAAATCTGACATTACCAGTTTTTAAAATTTCAAATGTCCTTTGCATAAAACTCTCTATGGGTTATAAAAAGTCTAAGAAATGGAGAGCTATTTTACATCTTTTATACACACAACACCCAAGTAAATGTTTCTAGAATTGGTCATAGTATGTTTAAATGACTGTTTAGTAAAGTTTTATTATTCACTTTCCTGTAGAAAAGGTTATACCTAATCTTTTTCAATAAGAGTGAAAGTAAGGAGGATTTCTAATCCTAAATTCTGCTACTGTCGGTAAAAGCCAGTAGTTAATCTTTTATTCTGAAAAATTCCAGGTCATCAAGATTCAGAGGCAAAACTGGAACTGTATGAGCCAAGTTAGGTTGTCCAGGGGATTCTACTTCGTGGCATTACTAGCTTCACTTTCTTGACAGTTTCTTAACTCTGTCAAGCCCATGTACTTAGGCTGAATAGGAAGTAAAAGCTTCAACAAAGGCTAGATATTTCCATTTTCAAAGGTGACCCATGACAGAATCTGAAAATTCTAGTTTTTAAGATTAGCCTTAGTGAAAAGATCTTTCTCTTAACTGTCGAGTCTTACACAGAGTTTTTGTTTTCTTTGTAGGCAACATGTTCGTTCATATTGCACTTCATATTCAGTATTTATAGTCAGGTTTTTTTGCTTTTTGTTCTCTGAACAAAGCCTCCCACCCTTCAGCAGTGGCTTTGACATCAACACAATTTATGTATATTTGTGCAATTTTATGTATATTTTTAAAGTAGTTTGAGTTCAGCTGACTTTATCCTAAGAACTTGGTCTTTTATCATTGCTTTCAGAATGTAGTTGCAAACAGTTTTTTACCAGGGCAGTATATACCTCAAAACTGTAATTGATACCACCAAGGTGTTAATCATCTGTTAAATCAAAATGTTTTTCCTGGAAGCTGTCAGGATAGATTCTGAATTAACTGTTTCATTCATTGAATTGCTTTACCATTCTTATCATACTATCTAATAAAAGAATAATATGTAAATTGTACCTCTGCTAGACCCACAAGCCACACCCACCCGCCAATCAGAGTGAGTATGCAAATTATCCCAACCAAGATTGCAGTTAATTTGCATATCCAAGCACAGAAGACGGCATAGAAGGAAGCCAAGCACCGTAGAAGAGAGCAAAGCTGCGGAGAAGCAAGGAAACAGGGTGGGGGAGAAGGGAGGGAAGCAGGCGAGGCAGAGGAGATGGGAGGAAATAAGGCAGAGGAGATGGGAGTAAGGCAGAGGAGATTGGTGGGAGTGAGGTAGCAGAGACGGAAGGGCGTGAGGCAGCAGAGAAGAGAGGGAGCAAGGCAGTGGAGCAGGGAGGGAGCAAGGCAGCAGAGAAGGGAGCGAGGCACCAGAGACAGGAGGCAATGAGGCAGTGAAGAAGGGAGGGAACTTTGCTCAGGCTACAGAAAGCCCTATTCTTGCAGGAATCTTCCTGCAACAGGATCTCTAGTAAGCTACTAACTGACCGAATGACCAGTCGCTATGAAGCACACAGACAACCAGGGGTCAGTTGCTCAAAGCAGGAGCTGCCTCCTGGTGGTCACTGTGCTCTCACAGCCATTCTCCCATGGCTGGCCCTGACTGCACGAATTTGTGCACTGGGCCTCTAGTTTATTATAAACACTAGAGACTAAACTTTGTGTCTCTCATCACTAGTTCCTCATTGTTACCTGCTGGATATTTACTAGCCAAGCTGGCTTTTAAAACAATTTTCATGTTTCTGTAATGCATAGTAATATTCTTCTGTTCCCTAAGGCTCATAATTGTGTACGATTTTATTTCATTTAGTCATCAAGGTCTATAACTTCTTTATTCATAATATTACTTAAATTTTTCTTTTTCCTTGCCACAGTCAACATGTGGATAAGTCCTTAACACCTTACCCTTAAACTGTTGTAACATTGCTGCTCCAAATTTGTCACCTCTTGAGTATATTGTATATATACCACTGCTGCCTAAATATTTCTGAAATTACTTTGTTGATACTGCCCTATTCAAAAACCTGTAAATGTTGTGCTATCTCTAGATGAGGTTTATAATGCAAATCTCTTAGTCTGACACTTACGACCCTATAGTTTGTCCGTCCTTTTTTTTCTTCCAGTCTTCTCTTTTTGTTTCGCTATGCATATTAATCATTCTAGCCAAACTGATCTCATTATGCAGTAATCATATCTAGTACTTCCTACTTTACCTTTATTACCATTCTTTCAAATAAAATGTTCTCTCCGTTTTCTTTATTGGGGAAAATATTACCCATTCTTTAAAAGAAACTCCAGAGTTCAAATCCTCTTTGGTTACATTTCCAGCTCATTTGATTGTTTATTACCTTCTGTTTTTACTTCCATAGTACAAGAACAAGAACAACCCAAATAGAGCCACACTCAGACATATCATAACTAAAATGTCAAAAATTAAAGACAAAGAGAGAATCTTAAAGACAGCAAGAGAAAACAAAACTGTTACCACCCTGGCAGACAGTACCCCAGTTCTTTTCATAGCTAAATGTTGTGTGAGTACCCTCCTCAGATTTGGTGCTTTCTGCTGGGGAGCCCAGCTTGGGGTTTATAGCCCGGAGTTCCCAGTGGCACCGATCCTCCCCACCCCACCCCAGCCTGAGATATATGTTCCGGACTTCAGTTCCTGTTGGTGGGCACCCGGCCAGCCCTTTCATGCCTCCACTCCTCCGACCAGTCTCTATGCCGTCTCCATCTTCGGTCCTTGGGTATCAGGGTTCTCTCCTGTGAGTTTTCCATTGATTATTCAGGAAGCCTTTCTGTATTTCAGTTGTAATTCCAGCTTGTTTCTGGGAGCATGTCTGTGCAGCATCCTCCTACTCTGCTTCCATTTTTAATCCCCATTTTTTAAAATTTCTGCTCTAATGTTTCTAATTTCTATATTCTCTCTTAAATCTTTGAGATTACATTTCTCCCTGATAATATCCTTCAAATATTCTTAGTTTCTTTTCATCTTTATCTTAATATTAGCCTTCTTCAGATGAGGGTTAACCGTTGTTTTACTCTTTATGTTTAAGGGCAGGTCTCAAAAGCTTATGAGAGGAGCTTATCAACTCCAAGTTTCATTGCAGGGCAATCATGCTGAGCTTTTTGTAGGTAGTCCCTATGTCAGTGTCTGTAGTTCCTCTTGGGACAGTTATATTTTCTAGAGAAGAACTTATCATTTTCCGCATGGAGGGTAAAGGCCTGTATACCAGCACTCTCCAAGCTGAGTAGGGGAAAGGCTTCATGCTTTCAGAAAGAATACATTTGCCCTGCCGAAATCTGTTTGGCTCAATGGATAGAGCAATTGGCCTGTGGACTGAAAGGTCCTGGGTTCGATTCTGGTCAAGGACATGTATTTTGGTTGCAGGCACATCCCCAGTGGGAGGTATTCAAGAAGCGGCTGATCGATGTTTCTGACTTTCTATTCCTCTCCCTTCCTCTCTGTAAAAATCAATAATTATATATATCTATATCTATCTATCTATCTATCTATCTATCTATATATATATATATATATATATAGATATAGATATAGATATATATATATATAATTTTTTTTAAAGAATACATTTGCCCTGGCTGGTGTTGCTCAGTTTATTGATGACGTCCCATTTAAGGAGAGGTCCTCAGTTTGATTCCTGGTCTGGGCACATACCCAGGTTTCGGGCTTAATCCCTGGTAGGGGATGTGCAAGAAGCAGCTGATCGATGTTCCAGTCCTGCATTGATGATTTTCTCTCTTCTACTTACTTCCTCTCTCTTTAAGTTAAAAAACAATTTTTTAAAGGATACATTCACTTGATCACCCTTGCTTTAGAGCAGTATTGTTACCTTCAGCTGTACCTGATGTTTCATAGTTCAGAGACACTTCTTTTTCCTTCTCCAGAGAATAAGACTCTATTTATCTGTCATTGTGGAGCTGAGAGGGTACTTAAGGATGCATTTGTTTCTTAAGCAGCTTTCATTTAATCCTCCTATTTTAGCGACCTTCTCCCTATTCCCCTCGCCATCTTTTCCAGATGTACCTGCTGCTGTTAACTCCTGAGCCTTTTGAAGATTCTGTAGAATAAGTTCTATTGGTTCTTGGCTTTTCCTACTGCTAGCTTAAGATATGGCTTTTCCAGATCTGTTAAGTAATTTACTACTTATGCATCTGCTTTTCAGCTTCCAAAATTAATTCTGTTGCTGCTGACCTCTCTCTTGTTCTTTCTGTTCTTGCGTTTTATGCTTTAAAAAATAATGCCTTTATTGTAACATTAGTGATTTTCTGAAATGGGTGAAACAGATGTGTGTTCAAGACTCCCTCTTTGCTCAGATGTCCTGATATTTTTTCTTACCATCAAGCTTTTAATGAGTTGGGGATAAAAAATTTAAAGATATATCTGGAAGGTAGACAGAGTTCTGTTAATTAGAGTCAAGTCCGTCATTACTGTATCATCATCATCATCACCACTAACTGTGTAACAGATTAATTTTTTTTGTTTCTCATAATCTTATGAGAGGTACTCTAATTATCTTCGTTTTATAGGTGATGGAAATTAAGGCTTTAGAGGATGTGAGGAACATATGTGTAAAGGATAACTGATTCCAAAGCCTAAGTGCCTTTAACCACTGACATCACTGCCTGCTTCATATCATAGTCATCAGCTAAGCTAAAGGTTGACATCCATAACCCAGGCACATGGATAAATAAAAAAGCAGTTTGTGTTTTTACTTTTTATTCTAGGGAGTTACCATTCACAAAGAAGCTATCGGTCTCATATGTCTATCCCACATCAGAGTTGTAGATTAAGTCAATTTAGGACCTTGGGAACCAGGGTGGGGGGAGGGAGGGATAGAAGTTGCAGGAATAGTCAGGCCCTTGCAGCCTTGATGGCACCTTCATGGGGTTACTCCCACAAGCTTGGCCACATGTATTTCACCATTTTAGAGATTCATGCTGCAGTGATATGTCGATGAACTGCTAGGTGCTGATAGTCTGTGTGGTGTCTGACTGACTCAGTAGGGACTTGCTGATGACTTAAGCTGGGTGAATGAGATGTGATGAATCACCCTTCACTTTTCTTTTGATTAAAGCTGAAGGAATTGAAGAATCTGCAGCAGCAATACTTAGAGATTAACCAGGAGATCACTGAGTTACGCCCAGTGAAAGCTCAACTTCAGGACTATCAAGATAAGACAAAAACATTTCAAATTATGCAAGAAGAGCTCAGGCAAGAGAACCTCTCGTGGCAGCCTGAACTGCATCAGCTCAGGTATGATAATCTCTGCATTTATACCCTTTTAGTTTTCTTATTTTTTAAACTTTTCATTATGAAATAATTATAGATGTATATAGGAAGTTACAAAAATAGCACAAAGAATTCTCATGTACCCTCCACCTAGTTTTTTCTAATGGTCACATCCTAACTCTAATGCAATATCGACATCAGTAAATTGGCATTGATATGATTCAAAGACCTTATTCATATTTCACCAGTTTTGCATTCATTTGAGTATATGTATGTGTATAGTTCTGTGCAGTTTTACCGTATGTGTAGATTCATGTAACTACCACCACAACCCACATATACAACTGTTCCATCAACA
Organism: Antrozous pallidus; assembly: GCA_027563665.1. NCBI lineage: Eukaryota > Metazoa > Chordata > Mammalia > Chiroptera > Vespertilionidae > Antrozous > Antrozous pallidus. The sequence goes on along the minus strand of CM050514.1, from coordinate 61,068,221 downwards.
CCAATATGTCCCCTGTGCCACTAGTTTACAATTACATTCTTCCCTCTCCCTGTTTCCCACCCTCTCATTCCTAATCTCTGGTCACCAGTAATCTGTTCTCCATCTCTCTAATTTTGTCATTCTGAGATTGTTTTATAAGTGGAATTATACAGTAACCTTTTGAAATTAGCTTTTTTCATGAATCATAATGCCCTTGAGCTCCATCAACTTTGTTGAGTGTATCAATAGTTTATTCTTTTACCAACAAATTGTATTTCATGGTATGAATGTATTGCTTTTAACCATTTACCCGTTGAAGGACATGAATGTTGTTTCTAAATTTTAGCTATTGCAGTAAACAAAGTATTTAGATGTTTATGTGGACAATAAGTTTTCATTTCTCTGAAATAATTGTCCGGGAGTGCAAGTGCTGGGTTATATGTTAAATGTAATGCTTAGTGTTTTTATTTTTATTTGTAATTTTATTATTATTATTTTTAATCTTTATTGTTCAGTTTATTAATTACATTGTTTCCCCTTCCCCCTCCACAGCTCCCCTACACCCAGTACCCATCCCACCCTCCGCCCTCACTTCCCCACCACTGTCCTCTCCCATAGTTGCATGATTTTTCTCCAGTGTCTTGCTGTACTTCTCACACCACTTTTCTCCCCAAGAATTGTCAGTCCATTCCCTCTCTATGTCCATGATTCTGTTATATTCACCAGTTTATCCTGTTTATCAGATTATTAATTCATTTGATTTTTAGATTCATTTGTTGATAGATGTGCATTTGTTGTTCATAATTTACACTTCTATCTTTTTCTTCTTCCTCTTCTTAAAGAATATCTTTCAGCATTTCATATAATATTTGTTTGGTGGTGATGAACTCCTTTAGCTTTTTCTTATCTGTGAAGCACTTTATCTGACCTTCAGTTCTGAATGATAGCTTTGCTGGATAGAGTAATCTTAGTTGTAGATTCTTGCTATTCATCACTTTGAATATTTCTTGCATCTCCCATCTGGCCTGCATAGTTTCTGTTGAGAAATCCACTGACAATCGTATGGGCGCTCCCTTATAGGTAACTGTTTTTCTCTGGCTGCTTTTAATATTCTCTCTTTGTCTTTTGCTCTTGGCATTTTAATTATGATTTGCCCTGGTGTGGTCCTCTTAGGATTCCTATATATTGGGGTTCAGTGCGCTTCTTGGACTCCTAAGTCAATTTCTTTCACCAGGTGGGGGAAGTTTTCGGTCACTATTTCTTCAAATAGGTTTTCATTGTCTTACTCTCTCTCTTTTTCTGGCACCCCTATAATTCGGATGTTGGTATGCTTGAGGTTGTCCCAGAGGCCCCTTACATTATCTTCAATTTTTTGGATTCTTTTGGTTTGTTGCTTTTTCAGCTGAGTGGATTTTACCTCTTTGTATTTCAAATCTTTAACTTGGTTCTTGCGGTCCTCTAAAGTACTTTTAGGTCTTTGTATAATATTTTTTATTTCAGTCAGTGTATGCTTAATTTCTGGTTGGTCCTTTTTCATATCCTTGAGAGTCTCGTTCATATCCTTGTAGGTCTCGTTCATTTCCTTGTAGGTCTCATTCATTTCCTTGTAGGTCTTGTTTATTTCCTTATAGCTCTCAGCCTTTTCTAGGAGCCTCCTGAAAAGCCTTATAACGTTGGTTTTGAATTCTATGTTCAGTCTTTTTTTCCCCTCCATTTCTTTCACATCTGATTTCTTTCCATGTCTCTGCATCGTGGCTGCTTTCCTGAGTTGGTCTGTTAGCTTTGTGTGGTAGATGTCCTACCAGGGACAGTGGCTCAGCCTCCATTAACAGAGGTGGATATGGGTTGCACAGTCTTGTTGAAGTTAAGCCTAGGTGAATCGTTGTTAGCACTAGGAGGGTTTGACCTCCAGGCCAATTGTCTATGATGTTTGACCTGCTCAGGTTGGATGGGCGGAGTCTTCGGGCAAAGCAGGCCGAGTCAGCCCCACCCTATGTGACCCAGGGACTCTGTACTGGGTGGGAATGGCTGCCAACACCTATGAGAGAGAGCTCCTGCTGAGCTCCACCGGCTGCCTGAGAATTCAGCCTCTCCCCAAATGAGTCTGCATACCCAACGTCTCACCCAGGGTCATAAAACAATGCAGTCTGGTGGTTTCCCAAAGAGAGAGTAAGTCATGAGTGCTCTCTGCATGGCCATGCAGCTGTGCTGTTCCCAAGTTCACGCACACTCTGCACAAGCTAGCCCTCTCCACAAGCTGCAGACCCCTGCAGCACCCGAGCTTTGGCGTGCCCTCCCACTGTTCAGTTTTTACCCCGTTTGATTGTGGATTCCCTGGACTTCGCCCAGAGCTGGGGAATCAGTGGAGTGGGACGTCTTTGTCTCCCCTGTTCAAGAAAGCCAGCCAGGTTTTTAGCTGCCCACCCTATCCGCTGGCTCGCACTCCAAACCTCTCTGCACACGTATCTTCAACGCTGTCCGACTCCACTCCTCTGAGACATGGTGAATTATCTTCACTTTTATTTGTGGAATTTTCACTCAGCCAGCTTTCCGGTGATTCTGGATGGTGTTTGTACTTTCATTTTGAAATTGCTGTGTGTGGCAGCAAGATAGGTGTTTACCTATGCTGCCATCTTGGTTCCCTCTCTAATGTTTAGTGTTTTTAAAAGCTACAAAACTATATTCCAGAATGACTGTACAATTTTATATTCCTACCAGTAATACAAGAGTGATCCAACTTCAATATTAAATGCTGCATCTCTGTCAGCATTTGATATTAACAGATATGTAATGTTGTTTTAATTTGCATAATAGCTAATGTTGAACATCTTATTATGTGCTTATTTGACAGTCATTTGTCCATTGTGATGAAATGTATATTCATGTACTTTGTCTATTTTCCTATTTAAGTTCTTATTTTTTTACCGTGGAGTTTTTTTAAAAATATATTTTATTGATTTTTTTACAGAGTGGAAGGGAGAGGGATAGAAAGTCAGAGACATCGATGAGAGAGAGACATCGATCAGCTGCCTCTTGCACGCCCCCTACTGTGGATGTGCCCGCAGCCAAGGTACATGCCCTTGCCAGAATGGAACCCAGGACCCTTCAGTCTGCAGTCCAACGCTCTATCCACTGAGCCACACCGGTCTCGGCTACCGTGGAGTTTTGAGAGTTCTTTATATATTCTAGATACAAGTCCTTTGTCATACATGTGGTTTGCAAATATTGTCCCCAGGCTGCAGCGTCCCTTTCATCCTTCTCAATAAGGTCTTTTTAATATGGATTAATATAATTTATTGATTATTTTCCTCTTTATTCAGATTCAGCAATTTCTGTTGTTCTTAATTTCACTGATAACTTTCATCCGTCGCCTTCATTCTGCTATTAAGTCCATTGAGTTTGCTTTTTATTTTGCAAATTGTATTTTTCAGTTCTAAAATTTGGTTCTTCTTTATATGTTCTATTTCTTTGCTGATGCTTCCTTTATTTTTATTTGTTTTCAGTGTATTATTAATTGCTTGTTGAAATATTTCTATAATGACTGCTTTAAAATCCTTGTCACGTAATTCCAATACTGTCATCTCACTATTGTAATCTGGTGATTTTTTTTTCCAATCAAGTTGAGATTTTCCTGGTTCTTAGAATGTGACATCCTTGATTCTTTTTATGATAAATTAAATTTTGGAAATTATGACTTGAAATCTTATTTAAGTCTGATTCAGTAGAATTCCACTGATACCACACCAGCAGGGGAAGGGGAACATTGCCACTTTACTGACCGATGGAGGGTGAAGGCCAGTGGGCTCCCCACTCGGCCTCAATTGATAGCTCCAGAGGGAAGGAGCGCCCTAATATTGCCAGAAAGAGGTGGAAGTCTCATCTCCCCACTTATACTCCACTGACAGCATAATTAGTTGGAAGGGTTACCTCATTACTGTTAGGTGAGGTTAGGAATCCGGGCTCCATAGAAGACCTCCATTGATATCACTATGCGGTGTAGAGAAGGTCACTTTCGTTAACTGGGCAGTGTCGAAAGTCCAGGTCCTCACTCAGTCTCCCCTGACACTACAGAAAGTTGATTGGGGGAGTGGCACATTGTTACCATTGGGTAGTGCCTGAAGTCCAAACTTTCCTCTTGGCCTCTTCTGATACTGCCTCTGCAGGGACAGGAAGGAGCACTTCATTACCTTTTCATGGGAAGAGATGGATGTCCAGGTCTCACTTGGGGTGAGGTCAGTCAGAGAGAGGCACCTCTTTACTACTAGGTGATGGTGATAGTTCAGGGTACATATTGAAGTATCTTTCTCTCACAAGTATATTTTTGCTGTGATTATTTCATGTTTTTCTAGGATGGAAAGGAATTCCTGGGAAACTCCTGAGAAGAAAATGAAAGAACAATACCTTATGGCTATTTCAGATAGAGATCAGCAGATCAATAATCTGCAAAATCTTGTAAAGGAATTGAGACCTGCCTCCCAGCCTGAGGCCCTCAAAGTACAGTATCAAAGGCAGGAGAGTAATTGCAATGCAGAGTGCTACTCAGAGGTAACCATTACCCAGGAAGCCTCAGCTTCCTGCAAGCTAAGTGCCTGCTAGTCAGTATTCAGCAAACCATTTCATGACTTCCTCTGGGGTGGACATGGTTTCAGGAGGGAAGGAATTGTGAACAAGCTTTATCACTGTTTGTATCCTGGCAGGCATCCCCAGAGACATCAGCTTCTCTAGATGTGCCACAAAACCTAGTTTATGAGACAGAACTTCTTAAGACTCAGCTCAATGACAGCTTAAAGGAAAATCACCAAAAGGAATTAAGAATTCAGCAATTGAACAGCAGGGTAAGTCTTTCCTGCTAGGCTGGAATTCAGTTTCTTATTTCCATGGCTGGAAGCAATAAAGTAAGTAGATGATGATTAAACCTAGGCTCCAGCTACAGCATACCCTAGGTACAGAAGTTTTACTTTTCTTAGAGTAACTTGCATAAGGTGTTAGGATGAGGTTGGTCTGAGATAAATATAATGTACATAGAAAAGCAAGGTACCATGTAGAAGGTATTTTTAAAATATTGTTAAATTCAACTAACTGACATGGTAGAGACTGATAACACTATTTACTTTGGCATAGAAATACAGATTTTAAAAATACTTTTGTTGAGCCCTAGCTGGTTTGGGCAATGAATAGAACACTGCCTCATGGACTGAAGGGTCCCGGGCTCAATTCCACTGAAGAGCACATACCTCCATTGCAGGCTCTATCCTGGCAGGCTCTATAGTAGGGGAGGCAACTAATCTGTGTGTCTTTCTCACATTAATGTTTCTCTCTCTCTGCCTCTTTTCTCCCTTCCACTCTCTAAAAATCAATGAGAAATATCTATTTGTTGGAATTGTGTCAGAGTTTGTAGAGAGGCTCCAGAGAAACTCCTACCCAGATCCCCTACCAGTTAGTCAGTTGTTCCCAGAAAATTCTGGCCTTCATAGCTCTGTAACACTTCCCCCCACCCCCCGCCATAAAGCAGACCCCACCTCAATCCTGTTATATTTGCTCTCCTAAACATTAGACTGTGACTCTCTCTGGGCATTTATCTTTCTAGGGGCTTGATGGGGGACCTGAGGCTGTGCCTCCTGCCCAGCACCAGGCCAGGGGACCTGAGATTGCACTCCCTGCCCTGCGGGGCTTAGGTGGGGGGCAGCTGGGTCTGGGTCTCATGTGATTTCGAGGCATGTGCAGGTGGATGGGGACTTGACTTTGGGTCCCTCAGTGTACCTCAGACTCTGACAGGAGGGAGATTTCATATACATTTTACTAATTTATTTCATCTCTGACACTTTTATTATAGAGAAAGGGCAAATAGCAATATTAAAATATTTCCTCTAATTCCCTTTTAATGTGCATGAATTTCATGCACTGGGCTACGTGTTGTAAATAATTAGACTTCTTCAGTTAGGGAGTTTGTACTCTTCTAGATATGTCAAAGAAGAGAGTTTTAGGATTTTTTTCAACGCTGAGGGATTTTCTTTGTTTCTGTTTTGGAGTTTTTTGTTTTATTTTGTTTTTTGGCATGGTTTGTTTCTTGTGTTATGAGAAAGTTATTCCTGGCCTCAGAACCCAGTAGTTGTCATTATACCAAGCTATCTCTGATTTCAAATTAGTTTGTTCTTTCCTTTACTAACTATGCCTTCTCCTAAGAAAAACCCATAACTTGTTTAACTTCCTTGCACTCTCAGTTGGGGCACCATCAGATAGCAGTTAGAGCTCTAGACTTAGAATCAAGAACATACTTGAGTCCTGGTCTGCCATCTACCGGCCACATGATGTTAGGCAAATGTCTCTCTCAGATTAGAGAATACTTTTGAAAGTGCTTTGTAAACTGACCATTGCTCTTCAAAGGTAAGGTTATTATGTTTTTCATTCTGGCTATGCAGATGTTTTTGTTATACCATGTGGATTTGTTCTAATTTTCCATATGCATCCTCACCAGTCATCATGGTATCTCTAGAAAAGTTTATATTCTTGTCTCTGAACATTGACTCAACCATTTTCTTAAACATTAACCCAAAATACTTATAAGAAGGAATATTCAGGAAGAGATTGAACACAAAGCTAGGCACACCAGTCTCCTTCCATGTGGTAGACAGTCCTACAGTAGGTACTTTGGAGAGATATCTCTGTGGTTATTAATGTATCTGGATATTAATTATTACTAAACTTAAAACTTGATACATACAAGTGAGGATGTAGAATTAGAGTTCCAGGAGACCAAATTCAAATCAATAGGTAGAAGCTCCAAAGAGAAAAATTTTTACTCAGTATCCTCCTATCTAATAAAAGAGTAATATGCAAATTTGATTGTGCCTTCTCCACACCCACAAGACATGCCCACCAGCCAATAAGGAGAAAATTATGCAAATAAACCCAAACCAAGATGGCTGCCACCATTGAGAGCAGGAGGAAAGCTTGGGTTTCCCCGGCAACAGAGGAAGCCAAGCTTTTCGTCTCCCTAGAACTCCACTCAATGTTACAAAGTTTCAATTATAAAAGATACAGAAATGGAGAGAACAGAGGCTTGGGTTTCCCTGGCAATGGGAGAAGCCAAACTTTCAGCCTGCCGTTGCTGGCCAAGGCCTCCACTCTAAGCTACATGTTTCAAACAGAAATGGCTGCCGCCCCAGAGTGAGCAGAAGGCTTGGCTCTACTCCAGGCTACAAAGTTTCAATTGTAGACATAGATTAATCCCAGATACCAGGGCCTCCACTTGGGTCACTGGGGTGTGTGGCTGGCCTGCAAACCTTCACAGGCCCCTCACCCAGGCTGCCCCTTACCCCAAGGGAACAACCACCCTGATCTGGCACACTCTTCAGGGCAAACCAGCTGGCCCTCACCCATGCACCAGGCCTCTCTCCTATCTAATAAAAGAGTAATTTGCAGATTGACCATCACTCCAACACACAAGAGGGCTGCCTCCATGTGGTCAAAGATCCCGCCCCCATGTGGACACAAGATGGTCACCACAAGATGGCCAGCAGGGGAGGGCCGTTGGACGTTCCAGGCCCTGCAAGGGACGGCAGTTGTGGACAATCAGGCCAGCAGGGGAGGGCAGTTGGGAGGAACCAGGCCTGCAAGGGAGAGCAGTTGGGGTCGATCAAGCCTGCAGGGGAGGGCAGTTACTAGGGGTAACCAGGGGTGACCAAGCTGGCAGAAGAGGTAAGTTGGGGGCAAATAAGGCTGGCAGGGGAGCAGTTAAACATTAGGCTGGCAGGGTAGTGGTTAGCGGGTGATCAGGCTGGCAGGCAGAAGTGATTAGGGGCAATCAGGGAGGCAGGCAGATGAGCAGTTTGGAGCCAGCAGTTCTGGATTGTGAGAAGGATGTCTGATTGCCTGTTTAGGTCTGATCCTATTAGCATCAGGCCTAGATGGGCAGTTGGACATACCTCGAGGGGTCCCAGATTGGAGAGGGTGCAGGCTGGGCTAAGGGACATTCCCCCCACCCCCCACCCCCTGTGCAGGAATTTTGTTCAACGGGCCTCTAGTATATAATAAAAGGCTTCTATGCAAATCAACCAAATGGCGGAACCACCAGTCACTGTGACATGCACTGACCAGCAGGAGGCAGACACTCAATGCAGGAGCTGCCCCCTGATAGTCAGTGCACTCCCACAGGGGGAGCATTGCTCAGCCAGAAGCCAGGCTCATGGCTGGCGAGTGCAGCGGCTGTGGCAGTCTCTCCCACCTCCATAGCAGCGCTAAGGATGTTCAATTGCCTAAGTTGGCCTGCTCTCCTGGGGCCAAAGCCATCAGTCGGACATCCCCTGAGGACTCCCAGACTGTGAGAGGGCGCAGGCCAGGCTGAGGGGAGACCCCCAACCCCGAGTGCACAAATTTCATGAACCAGGCTTGTAGTTAAAAATAATTTTCTGTACTTGACATAGTGGAAAAGGGATTGGGCTGCTTTGTCAGGTAGTGAGTGCCCCTGACACTGGATGTGTTCAAGGAAAGACTGAATAATTACCTGTCATTCATGTAGCAGAGAAAAGTTCTGCTTTGAGTGATTGAAATTTTTATACCTGTGAGAACTATATTCCCAGTATAGTTTCTTACATGTATATCAGCATATTAAGATCTATTCTATTTCCCCTTCCTACCACATATTGTAATTTTTTATTCTGTGTTCTTAGTGGCTTGTAACTTTTCTACGGCATTGAAAAATCTACCCAGAAAGATTATTGTATGAATTTTTTTATGACAGTTGTATCTCCAGCCATCTAGAATTCGAGGTTATAGTCATTTGTTAGTAACTTCATCTTAGACCAAGCTACTGCCCTTCTCTTATACCTGGGATTAGGTTGCTTGTGGTTTCTGCTTCCTGGTTCTTTAGTTAATGTACTGGGCACCATAAATAAAGGTTCCTGCTACTTCCCGCAACTTGCTTTCCTTTCTCAGAAAAAAAAAATGACTTTTCTCACTTTGAAGGAACACACAGTGCTATTGTTGCTATTATTGAAATAATGGTCTTGCACTTAAACAAAATTAAATCCTTTAAACTCAGGACAGCTAGCCTGAGTACTGTTTGTAGTGAAACAGCCCTGTGGGATGGTGCTTATCTTGTCCTCTGTTTCAGTACTCTCAACTACTCGAAGAGAAGAATACTCTTTCAATTCATCTGTGCAATAGCAATCATAGTCTTCGCGAGAACCAGCAGCACTACAGTGACCTTTTCAATCACTGCGTGGTCTTGGAGAAGCAGGTCAAAGAGCTGCAGGCAGTGAGTAAGGAGAAGTTGAGAGGCTGGGAAGAGGGTTATGAAACTTTAAATGAGAAAGCTCAGTGGGCAGCATTAACGAGGCTGCTGTGTACAGGCTGAAGCTTAATTAGCTGTTATGGGAGAAAGAGGAAGAGGAAAATTATTAAATGGGATAAGATGTAGGAAAAAATTAAAGAAGGGATTACAAGAAAAAAGAGTGATGTGGTGGGAGATAAATCAAAAAGGCATATAGAAAACAGTGATAATTAAGGCTTTTTAAATTTTGAAACTAGGAAAGTTTTTATTTTGCTGCAAGAAATAAGATAGCTGTTGGGAGATTTGGACCTGAGGAGCAAAATAGGCAAAGTGGCTCAGTGGTTGAGTGTTGACCTGTGAACCACAAGGTTCGATTCCTGGTCAGGGCACATGCCTGGGTAACAGGTTTGATCCCCAGTGTGGGGTGTGCAGGAGGTAGCTGGTCAATGATTCTCTTTCAGTTTCTCTCTGTTCTTTTCCTCTCTGAAATCAATACAAATATATGTTTTCAAAAAATAGGCAGAGCTGCCAAAACAGGTTTAGCCCAGTGGATAGTGCTTCGGCCTACGGATTGAGGGGTCCCGGGTTTGATTCTGGTCAAGGGCATGTATGTACCTTGGTTGCGGACACAGCCCTGGTGGGGTGGGGGTTGGGCAGGAAGCAGCCGATCTATGTTCCTCTCTCAATGATGTTTCTGGCTCTCTATCCCTCTCCCTTCCTCTCTGTAAAAAGTCAATAAAATATATTTAAAAAAATAGGCAGAGCTGTTGGGGGGAGTGGACAGCAGTTCATTGTTGAAGTTGGAGGATGTTGAAAATCATAATGGAGATAAATAGGCATGGCAGAAGGAGAAAAGGTTTGGGAGGGATTGTTGAGCAAATGAAGGATCAGAGTAACTAACTTCTGGCAAATCTGTGAGCCTCCACTGGGAAAAAGCAGATTCAGTGTTAAACCTTTAAAGGTTGGAGAGGAGAGATTCAAGAATGGGAATCTAGAATAAAATTAATGAGAGTTTATGTAGAGCACTTTCATCACTGAATTGCTAAGCTTATTCTCCGTCTAGGGGCCATTGAGTTTGGATGTTGCTCCAGGAGTCCGCCAGGTTAAGAATGGGGCTCACAGGAAGAATGATCCTGAAGAACTGAGGCAGCCACAGCTAAGGTAGGCAGCTCCCACCCCTGCGGCATGCATTACATACACAGATGTTGGACAGCCATCTAGATTGAACTGGAGTCCATTGTAATGATCTGATATATCGTCTTCTTGGTGTCACAGAATTGATGTGAGGATTAAATAGTAATAATTCTAACTAACAAATTAAGTATAAAAAGTTTGTAAAGCAAAAACAGAAGCAGCATCACATACCCTCCCCCCACTGATTCTGTGGTATTCAAATGAAAGCTATTCAGTTAGTCCCTAAAATCTCTTAAGATATTATCTGCATTTTTATTGAATCGCTCTATATCTATGCTTTTATTTATTTTTAAATTTAATAAATCTTTATTGTTCAGATTAATACAATGTTCCTCTTTTTCCACCCTCATTACTCCCCTCCACCAGGTACCCACCCCACCCTTTGCCCTTACCTCCCCTCACTGTCCTCATCCATAGGGTTATGACTTTTGTCCATTCTCTTCCTGCACCTCCCACACCTCTTTCCCCTCAAGAATTATCAGTTCTCTCTCTTTCTATGCCCCTGATTCTATTATGTTCACGAGTTTATTCTGTTCATCAGATTTTTATCTTTACCTTTTTCTTCTTCCTCTTCTTCAAGAATACCTTTCAACATTTCATATAATACTGGTTTGGCGGAGATGAACTCCTTTAGCTTCTTCTTATCTGTGAAGCACTTTATCTGACCTTCAATTCTGAATGACAGGTTTGCTGGATAGAGTAACCTTGGTTGTAGGTTCTTATTCTTCATCACTTTGAATATTTCTTGCCACTCCCATCTGGCCTGCATTGTTTCTGTTGAGAATCAGCTGACAATAGTGTGGATGCTCCCTTGTAGATAATTAAGTGTTTTTCTCTTGCTGCTTTTAATATTCTCTCTTTGTCTTTTGTTCTTGGCATTTTAATTATGATGTGTCTTGGTGTGGTCCTCTTTGGATTCCTTTTGTTTGGGATTCTGTGCGCTTCCTGGACTTTTCAATCTATTTCTTTCACCAGGTGGGGTAAGTTTTTGGTCATTATTTCTTCAACTAGGTTTTCAGTATCTTGCTCTCTCGCTTCTTCTGGCCCTCCCATCATTCGGATGTTGGCATGCTTGAGGTTGTCCCAGAGGCTCCTTATACTATCTTCAATTTTTTGGATTCTTTTTGCTTTTCTACCTGACTGGTTTTTGCTTCTTTGTATTTCAAATCTTTGATTTGATTCTTGCAGTCCTCTAGTCCACTTTTAGGTCTCTGTATAATATTTTTTTTATTTCAGTCAGTGTATGCTTAATTTCTCATTGGTCCTTTTCCATATCCTCGAGGATCTCATTAAATT